>CABFWB010002250.1:93542-109341 GCA_902151455.1 Timema bartmani | reverse complement strand
TATATATATATATATATATATATATATATATATATATATATACCCCTCTCTCTTTACATATACGAACGCTTCTCTCTATATATATAGATATTTACTCTTTTCTCTCTTTATATATATATATATACCTACACATATTAATATACAGTCATACTCTTCTCTTTATATATATTTATATACTACTATAACGCCACACGACTGACTCACTCACTGACATTAATGTTTACCCACTTCCATATGAGCTAGAAACTTGAAATTTGGCAAACTTATAGCTTCTAGCCTGTAACCAACGGGAAAATTCCAAAAAGTTTTTAAAAAAAGATTTTTAACCCCCGAAAAAAATTCAAAATGGTGGAGCAAATTTAAAGTCAGCGTGGACCTTTCTTTGGAGGTCTCTTGTGGCTAAACGGTAAGACCTATCAAAAAACGGCTCTGTAATTATATTAGTTTACATCCAATTGCAAAGAAAACTCACTGGGGGGTTTGGGGGCGGAGTCCCCAACGAACAAAGCGAGTATATAGGGGCCTATATAAAACTATATATATAGAGAGAGAGAGTGGGTGAAAAAGAGATAAGTGTATACATGTATATATATGCATATACCAAGTAGACCAAAACTTGGCATATGCCAAAAGTTTCTAAGCTATGGAAAGCTTAAAACAATTTCCAAAGCAATAAAATCCACACTCCATTTAACCCGAGCGGTAGCAGTCTTACCTTGGTGGATTACATTGTGGCTCTATCATTTAAGCTTCACCATAAAGGAACCAAGCAAGGAAAGCTTGTTACCGTTCAGGGTAAACGAAGTGTGCCGAAACGCTTCTTGCAATGAGAGTTTTTTCTTTATCTTTCATTCAGGCTCGCCTCACTTTATAGGAAAGGTGATCTCTCCCACTTTGTCATCTGCCCCCTAACCCCCCACCCTTAGCCCTTAACAGAGTATTAACTTTGAGAAGAAACTGGTCTCAAATGTAGTCAAATAAAACTAGTTTTGTATGAAAGGTTAGCATATTATTAGATGGTGGCTCCTTGCAATGCCATGTATATAAATAGTGCTATCTTAAATAATGCAATAATATTTAAAACTAATAAAATCAAAATTATATTTTTTAAGTTATCTGTGTATGTTTAATATTTTGTGAACAGTTTATATTTTTATTATACAACACCTTAGCTCAGTCGGTAGCATGTCTGTCTAATGGGCTAAGGGTCCCGGGTTCGTTAACCGGCATGGCCAAAACTATTATCATTGGTGAAATGTGGGTTTACCCTTTCACATTGATAAATTAACGGCCGGAGACTGGATGTTGTGCCTGTCCTAGTCTTAATATAGATTATAAGGTATATGAAGTTAGGACAGGTCTGGCCAACAGGTAGTGGAAATTATATGGCTTGAATAAAAAACTGATCCAGACCACAGGCTGGAAACAGTAATGGATGTAAAGTAAATATTATGTCAATTATCAACGTTTGGAAACTTTAATCTTCTAACTGTTCTGTTACGAGGGTATGATAAAAAGAGGCGCAGGTTTCCACTGATGGATTTCTACGAAATATTAGTAGGCATACTACCTGAGCTAAAACGTTTAATTACTTTACCTACAAACCCATAAGAAAATAAGAAACTAAGCCAAATATTTGATAAAGTCGTAGATTTAAAATAAATGTAAATAATAATATAACATTTTTTTATAATAGCCTACAGTAAAAACTATTTTATCTAAAGAGAATATGAAACTATTTTATAAAGTTAGTTAAATAATATTTTTAATAATTTTACAAATAATAGTATTTACTGAAATTATCTGGGCTTATGGGTGGCTTATATCCCCACTTACTATAATATTGCCTTTCTATGTACTGTATTTGATATTAGTATTTACTTTGGTTACCTTGATTATTGAAATGTGTGCCGATAATAATACAACATCTAGATTTTAAGTTTGAATTAAAACCATCTGAGATAATTGGTTGTAACCAAAGGCACAAACATACAACCAAAGGGGGTAGACATTATTGTAAAACCCAATTTTATTTAGTTCGGGGGTACGTAAAACATATATCATAATCTTTGAGTAAATAAAATCTCGATTGCAATACCTTCTCTATAAACCATTAGTGTTAAGAACAGAACTCATGGGTTTTACGAAATTATTAAAGTCTATTATTCCCGATATTTGTTACAATATCATTAGCCTCGTAGTTACCGGAAGTGCTGAGATACGCTGAAGACGTCCAGAAATCCCGTGTTATTTACAAATTAGTTTGTTATTTATAAATATGTTTCTCACTAAACAAATATTACTGAAACGTTTTAACTTGTCCCCGAAGGATTAAAAAATCTTGTATATATTATGAAAAGGTGGAAGTTACCACATTTACAACCATATTTAACGCGAAATGTTCCAGTCAAAGTTAATGATTAGAAATTGGATCTAACCTTTCATCAAATAACTTGAGTAATTTTTTAAAAGGGTCATAACAAAAAAACTCTAAAGATAATTGAGGATTATTTAAATAGTTTTAAAGCTTAGTAGGTACAATTCCCATCATAAATACCTCAGTTATGAGTATGTGTCACTTTAAGTAGGTGGCACCCTTAGTGTGAGAATATGTTTGTGCCAACCGTTAACTTCAAGGTAGAAAGGAAAATACAACAAATATTCTTTACATTATTCATATGTTAAACTTTTTGTATTCGATAAAAATGGTAATTTAATTTAATCACCAAGTTAAATTCAGGTGGCACTAGGCTAAGATAAATGACTCCTTGGCTCAGTAATATGAAGATGACAAGTTATACTCGACCATACTATATGGTGGAAGTATCGTAGATAAAACTATCAACCAAAGTCTGAGATAAATGACTCTTTGGCTCGGTAATATGAAGATGACAAGTTATACTCGACCATACTATATGGTGGACGTATCGTATATAAAAGAAACTCCTGGAGGATTTTTAGTGAATGTATCATTTCCTTTTCGTTCTTTTTTTAGCCGCTTTCTCCTGACGGTTCCGCCATTAAAAAGTATAAAGAGGCTCAGAGTAAATCAATGTTGAAACTCGTGTCTGCGTCTTTGTCACACACTCTTTCCCTTTCTGTTCCACCCTTCTTGCCCAAAACACAACCTCACACAATGGGGGATCGGGCGACCATGTGCTCCTATACACCCCCAAGTCGGAAAAATAAAATAGACTGACACAGCGTTGACGCCTTCCACAGCCCTACACATCTATTTATTGTTTTTTATCATCATGTCTTACACGCTCTACTACTATTATTCGCTAGTTACTGAAAAGTAGTACTAAAAATACAGTTGTTATATTAATTAATTAATTAATTAATTGTACGACAATCACGCAAACCCTCTCATATATTTTATTAGAGCTTGAAACAAAATTTCAAATATAAGTGTTCAGTAAATTAGCCTTATGTAAGTTTTCTCTAAGAAAACAAACATAGCATCTTGCTCATCACAATACATATAATCTTCAGACATACATTTAACTAATGTCAGAACTTTTTTTTTAACTCAAATTTCAAATATTCAGTTATTTTTAGTCAACCCTCATATTATTTTCATTTGTAAAAATAAAATTATATTCTTATTTATCATGAGAATAAACTATTAGATACCCATTTTAAAAGCCATTTTCGAACAATAGAACATTTTCTAAAAACTTTCAAAAGTAAACTAACCTTAACTTATGTATTTTATAAAAATCAACATACAGTATCTTATTTTTTCTCGTGCAAAATAGTTTTTGAATACCGATACTAAACAAACTCATTAAAGCTATTTTCAAGAAATTTCATATTTTTCAAAAATGCTATAATATTATTATTATTTTAAGAAAAATAATAAATAAAATTATTTATAATGTAAAAAACTTAACAGGTAGCCCTTTAGAGACAAATCACTAAAACTATGTTTTAAATATTCAAATCATATTTATTACATATATATTTAATATATTAATATACATTACATATATATGTAATATATTAATATACATTACATATATATGTAATATATTAATATACATTACATATATATGTAATATATTAATATACATTACATATATATGTAATATATATATATAATATTAAGTCTGGACCATAGGGGTATTCTGGTGTTCAAATCCCTTCCATAATTATTAATATCATTCGATCATCAACATTTTACTACACATATTTAACAAGTGTATTTATAATCTATAAACAGGTATTCAATGATTTCAAATCATTACACTTCACGAGTTCTGGGGGGTCATACTTTATATTCCATTCTTTTTCCGTAGGTAACGTAATTAATGTATGGTTCTGAAATTTAGTATAGCTAGACATTCATATGAGGGACATATATCTATAATATTAATAATATAAAATGTTTCATTCTATTCACCTCATATGAATGTCTAGCTATACTAAAATTCGGCACCAAACATTAACTACTTAACCTTAACAATGGTACAAGAAAATCATAAAATAGCAACTTTGACTCTTGATTACTTGTGAACTGTAATGATTTGAAATCATCGAATCAATATTTATAGTTTATAATTAATCATAAACTTGTTAAAATGTTCAATAAAATGTTGATGTTCGAATGACTTTAATAATAATGTATGATTGTACTCGTGTTCAATGCCTAGGCTAGTATCTAATTGGAGTCATATACAATTCATAATACCTACAACGACCACTATGTTTTGATAAAATGGCTGCTTGCATCTCCTTTTAAAAGACCTCACCATAAGTCACCGCTGGTAAAACACCCAACAAAATAAATATCTGGGTACTCCATTCACCCTCTGCTTTGCCCAAGATTAAAAACAGGACCGTTTTTAGACCTACTTAACGAACTCCGTCTGTAACAAGCCAATAAATAAATCCACATCAAAGCTATCATGGTTGTTTGACTGACGTTATTAAATTATATTTACAGTCATATATTGATTAGCTTAGACTAGCAACATGTGGTTCTCTTTTGGAAGAGTCGCGCGTATCCGTGGAAACACGACCATTTATAATAATATACCTCTAGGTAACGCTGGTAAAACTCTCGGGTAATAGTGTCCTGAGTAACATTTCTTGGAATGGGTAACATTTCTTTCTGGTGGTAACATTTATTTGTGTGGGTAAAATACTTGATGGTAATATTTCCTTGTGTAGGTAACATTTCCTGATGCAGGTAGCTTTTCCTTGTATAGGTAACATTTCTTGACGTGGGTAACACTTCCTTGTATATGTAACATTTCTTGTCACAAGTAACTAAACTTTGTGTAATATTTATTTAAGAAGGTAACGTACATTTGTGTGGATAACAATTCTTCACGTGGGTAATATTAAATTGTATGGGAAACATTTTCTTGCATGGGTAACATTTTTTGACGTGGGTGACATTTATTTGTAAAGGTAACATTTCTTGGTACGCGTAACATTTATTGTAATTCCAGAAATATTCATGTAAATTATATTAACTCAACGTATTATTGTGTGGAACTAAGAGAAGTAGTCAATAGTGCCTTACTACTTAATTAAATAAAAGCCCATGATTTAAATAAATATATCCCTAAATTTTAAAATATGACGTACTTAAGCTAAATTACAAATATTAATCAAAATTACGGTAAAGTTTTGTTTTCAAAATTGTGAACTTTGGTTAAATATTAAAATTATTGTACAAAAATATGTTTTGTTGAGAGCACATACACTAACCTGATGTTTTTATTGTGAATATTTTGTTTTGCTATATCAAAATCGTGAAATAAAATTGTAATACTATTTGAGCTGTCCCTTACATGGATTGATCGCTATGTATTTCCCGGGAAGCTGGAGCAATTAAATGGCATTGGTAATATTTAATTCATGAGGTCAGTCAGTGCCGGACACACAGAGCCGAGTAATCGAAGATTGATATCCGGCGTGCGTGCTTTTTTTAAATGTATGTTCGTTTAGAAACATGTATTGGGTTTATTCGCCAGTCGCGGATGTTGGCGTAATCATAGCTTCATACGTTGTGGGTTATTATCTCCTGGGACTACACATAAAATAAACTTTGATCTTAACATATCTCACCTGACTTTACAACAATCGAAGACTAGATTTCACATCCAGGTTATAACGAACACCTTTTAGAGTTCTTGGTTCGATTTTAAAGGGAGTGCTAATGTAATTTTCAAATGGTATAAAAGCTGATTAGGTAGAAAGGACTCAAAGTTACTATGTGTGAAGTCTCTCAGGTTTAAATCCCCTATTTTAAGCTGAGAAAATAATATTTTTAACTACAAAAATCTTGAAGACACAGTAATAGAGTGGCCCGCCACGTCCGGTTGAAATTTCACGTCTTGTCACTTAAAGAAAACGCCTTGAGAAGTAGAAAGTAGGCAATATTTTGTACACCGCTGTCTCACAGTTTTGCAGATGCGCTATTAAGAGAGTATTTTCAGGCGCAACGATGACCATATGTTTAAGATGTTTTGGTGCAGTATGTTTATACTGTTAGAAAACTATATTTTTTTAGCACCGCGTCTTACTACCCATTCGAGTTATACGCTTATGTACTAATTACAGTGAAGGATTTTAGGGATTACAAAGTCTATATTTAGGGGCATTTGCGTGGAGGGAGGGTAGAAAACCACTCTGGAATTTTAAGGTAATACACTAGTACATCCCTGGGAAAATTACAGCTGGCAGGCCGCGTGTGGCCCACTGACTATTTTTATGACAACCGCAAGCAATAACTTTTTATCTACGGAAAAACTTTTGGCTAAATATAATAGATTTGAAAAAATACACTCTTATGGAAAAATATACTATTTCTATGAAAAACACTCATAAACATTTAATTTATAAACCGTTTTAAAAATCTCAACGACTAAATTTACAAGTGACATTAAAAAAATTATGAACGATCTGAAAAAATTGCATTAATATCACCAAGATGTGTTTTATTGGAAAAATCACGTTCCTATTTTTATATTATATTGTCATCTTTTTCAAGTTGTCTATATTTTTTACTTTCTCTCAACACCTCAGAAAGAAAGTATTGGGATCGTAAAAAAAATGAGCTCGAGATTTTGATAAATGTCAACGTTTCATAACACCCTGAAACCAAAAAAGTTGTTTTGACATTGATGTATGTCTGTCTGTCTATCTGTCTGTCTGTCTATCTATCTGAAGCGTGGGCTAGAGCCAAAACTATTTTACCGATTGGACTGGAACCTGGTCTCTGTGGTTTTCATAAGTTCCCCCTTAGGGTTTTTTGGAATTGTGTGTATATATATATATATAGCTACCCTTAAATTTAGGGTTATATACATATATATAACCCTAAATTTAAGGGTAGCTTACTGCAGGGCAGAAAGAAAAGATATAGATTTTTTCAAAATTCGCTGTAGTGATTTTAATTATATTTAATATATAAACACTATTTATCATTATAAACAAGATAGCAGTTCCCAATTTCTCGTGAAAATAAATTTGAGGGTACTTTACGTGAGTGAAATTTTCCAATTTTCATCATTTCTCCACAACTATTTGAGATACGAAATAACTTATAGTTGTAAAGTTTTAGTATTATTATAGATAAAAATATTTTATTTGAAATATATTTTTATAAAACGAATAATTTCTTAGCTATAAGCATATATATATATATATGTGTGTGTGTATATATATACTTATGTACGTACTTTTTGATTCAGGTCTTTGAAAATGATGCTCCTCGGTGGACAAAATATTTCTCTTTTCTCAATTTTTCTGTAACAGTGTTCCTAGTTCCTAATGCCAAGAAGTAAGTAAGAGTGTATTTTATTTCATTTATGGCTTTTTGTGTAATGTTTCTACAACAATGTCTAGACCTACTATTTTGTTTCACAAATCTTTCAAGTTTTTAGTAAATATTGTCTATTTTAAGTTAAAGCGAGAGAAAGTCTATGCGATACACAGTACCATTTATTTAAATAATAAATTGAGTCCACCGAAAAATCCAATCTTATCTAGCAGCCCATTCTTATATTTAAATTATCAATTTCCATTATTATAAAATTATTTATTCAATGGAATACCTCATTATTAAACAAAATATATAAAGAAGTAATGGTGCTCTAATGGCTTGTTAAAATGACTCTCGTTTGCATCTGTCAAGGCTGGTGGTACAGTAGTGTGGCTTACACCATTAACCATGACCCGAACGGTCGTGGTTCAATCCAAACCGAATAACCTTGACTCAATCTATTCATTATTAGTTTTCTATTATTTCTCTTGCGTTGAGCAAGAAAGAAACACCAAAAACACATTCCTTCGTTAAGTTAAGGACAAAGTTGGTTTTATTAAAAAAAATCGTTTATTTGATATATTTAACGTGCACTTTCTGAACCGACTGCTTATATCAGCACACTACTTATAAACTAACTTAAATCTAGAACAAACATAATACCCAGCCCCCGGCCATTTATTCATCACTGTGAGAATATAAACCCACATTTCACCAATGATAAATTTCTCAGTCATCCCGGGAATTGAACCCATGACCCTTATCTTAGTAGTCAGCCATGCTACCAACTGAGCTAAGGTGTTGGATGGTTTTACATCAAATACTAACTTTGGTTACAGTCTAGTGGTAGACAGGGAAAGCTTCTCAAAGCTGAATATCACTTACAAAGAAAGCTATCATGGTTTCAAATAAAAGTTTAAGTTTTAAAGTTTATATCATTATCACGAGCTATCAGATATCTAGTCGAAGATGGCTGCGTTATCCGATGGCTCGTGATATTAATATAATCACATACTTGTAGCCGACGATTTCCGCACGTCCATTATAGACTCTGCCTTAAAATATGAGTGAAGAATGACCCTGGGCACGGGACGAATCCTGGATAGCTCAGTGGTTAGAGCATTGGCGTACTAAGCCAAAGGTCCCGGATTCGATTCACGTGTCCAGGTGTAATTTTACAATTTTCAGAATATTATTATTATTATTATTATTATTATTATTATTATTTATTCTCTACGACTCAGAATACCCTTATTTAACCACACCTATGAGGAATATATAACTTAAAGGAAGTATTCACCTTTGCTTGGAGAGATAGTTATAAGCCATCTAAGACTAATGCCTAATAAAATATTTAGTGTAATAAAGATAATGATTATTATATTTTAACATATAATTATATGTATTAATATAAACATTGTACATATATTTGTGTGTATATATATGTGTGTGTAATTTTTTTTCATATGAACCCTCTGGGTACCCTCCTCCGAGTTTGTAAGAAATTACCACCTCCATGAAAGGCTATGTGGAGTGTTTTGAAATGTCTACTAGAAATACATTTGATGTTCATTCTCTTCTTTTCAATCAGTATGAAAAGAATAGGTTTTTTCTAAGAGGCCGTTTCATTATCAACACGCTCTTTTAAATATATATTCACTTTAGTTTATGCAAAGCGTCTTCTTCCCTTTAGAGATATCGTGCATATAATCACAGCTAGGAATATGGGTGATGAAAATTAGGGGAAATGTAACCACATGTTCATAAAGGGAGAGTGAAAAACCCATTCCGGGAAAATCCACACTCAGTACACTCGACTAGTACTCGAATCCTGACCTTTTCATCAGAAAAACCAAAGTATTTGAGACTGATATTTAGTCTACCTATCCACCTATACGTGTTTGATATAATGTATCATCCATAGTTAAATAAGAAAAATTGACTGCGTCTAATTATTTTTAGATTCTAATAGATATGCAAACAAAACGGTTTCATTTAAATAAAATAACCAGAATCAAATGCTCTAAGAATCTAATTTTGCTAGGTAACATCTTATTGTATTAAAGAGTAGGATGATTTATTTCAAAGTCACTTTATAAATATTATTGTTTTACACTGATGTGTATTGCCAGTTTTTCAAACTCATCCTCAATGGTAAAATAAATCCTATCATTTGAAGCTTAGTCTTAATATTATCAACTCTCAACTTTGAAGCGCAGATGGACGTGCGTGGTACAATAACACTACAGCTTTAGAGAATACACAGCAGGAGAGGTGCTATCTGACATCTACCATGTATCAACTCAACAAATGATATGATCTACAAGACAATATGTTGACTTTTTTTTACTTATAGCTGTCAGAATATTCACACAAGCAAACAATTTGTTTTAAAATATTAACAGTTTTTACAGTATTAAAAAAACGAACTTTTAAAAATAACCGTTTGGATGTTTCTTTTTTTGTAGAAGCGGCGTCTATTTTTCACCTAAAAATGTTTTGCAAACGAGAGCTTCTAAAACACGGCGTGCTCTTCTAAAAACAAGATGGCGAGCTAGCCGAAACAAGAGCGGTTAATGACTTCATTCAAACCTTCAAGGCTGTTTACAAAATAAAAAACTTGTATTTTGAAACTAATATTTTGTATGGTTCTCTCTAAGTTATAAAACCATTTTTTTTATCTTGGTGGCCAGTTATAACTAGGTACAAGTGTCAATATGATACCTTTTAATTTATTATTTAATGTGCTATAATAGCTCTTATTGCCACAACTGAAAAACAAAAAACATAATAGTCACGTATTAATATATTTTGTTCTTTTAATAAGTTACGAAAACGCCAATTAGACAGTATTTCTTAGGAAATTATGATTAGACTCGTTTGATAACACTTTATTAATAATATATTATTAGTAAGCAAATAATAACTATTTCCCAATAGGTTGACATCAGTAACTTTCAGTCAATGTTTGCAATAAAGACTTTCTGCTGGCTGTCAGCACGAGACGACAACACTGTCACGAGACTCTAATCAAATGAAAGGGTTGGAATACGAAGGACGTAGTCTGATGGGAGGGGGAGGGGATGATACACGTGACCATTAGTTCCCAAGAAACAAGAACTGGTAGTAACTATACACCTTGGTTCATTTGGGATATTGACGAACTCAGGCCCTTTTGAGAGATCAATATAAATATAACATATAGTGTGTTCAGTTATTGAAACACTATTGCAATTTGATGGTTGAACGTTGTGTTTGGTATATTTTGCTCATGTGACCACGCAGGACCACAGGTAGTCGTCTAGAGGCAGACGGGGGGAAAGAAATTATGCTGGTTTGCCCTAAAGAAATCAACATTATATTGTTATTAATAAATAATAATAATATTAATAATTATAATGGTGGCAACAATAGACATAAGCCTACTACCGTTAAAACACTCACCAAATATACAACAAAGAGAACCAAAATGAGTTCACAACACTTTTCATTTTCTTACTACCCGTTTGCTTGGAGAGAGAGTGGAAAAATATTTTTGAAAAACTACCCTCAGTACACCCGACATAGATTCAAACTTCGATCTCCCCGTCATCGGCAGTCTAGTCTACTACGAGAGTATTGCGTTAGACCATGCGGCCACCGAAACGGGTTTTACGTTTCTTTTAAAGACGTAGTAATGTGTAGATATTTGAATAAACCTTTATGACGTCATTTCAGTCCCTGGGATGCAGAGAGATGTTTGTCCGGTCCAAATAAAAAGTAAAATAATATTTAGAAAAATATTAATAAATCATAGATGATTATTTTTTTTCAAATATTTAGTAAATCATTTGACAAGTACAAATTTTGTGCTTGCACATATTAAAGTAAATTTAATTATTTTCAATTCTAGTGTTATGTAATTGTTTTGTAAAGCTGATATTTAAAGAGATATATTGCCATACATGTGGTAGCCACTTTCCCCCGCCCTCCTCCATCCCAAAACGTCCAGACGTGGCCACAAGATGGCCACTATCATTTTCATGGATCTGCACGGTCCCAGGAAAAAATTGATACTGGTATGATTCACTGTTGACGTGGATGTCGGATTCAAATCCTGACCAGGTGCATTTTAAATGCTATTTATTATATTTTTTTACCTTTTCCTTTCTCGTCAACCAAATACTGGTGAATTCCCTTGAATTTTACCTTCCTCGTTGATAGCTCCCTCTCCCCATAAGCTCCTCTGGCTGAGATAAGCTACCACTGGTAGAGGTATATCCAAATATGGATTCAGAGGGTGATGGTGTTCAGGAGGCTAATCTAATGTTAAAACACTCTCTCTGAGTAACGACTGAGGATAATGAGGAGAGGGGGTTTTGGTGGAAGTATCAAAAGGAGGTTTTGGTGGAAGGATCAAGAGGAGGCTTTGGTGGAAGTATCAAGAGGGGGCTTTGGTGTAAAGATCAAGATGGGGTTTTGGTGGAAGGATCAAGAGGAGGCTTTGGTGTAAAGATCAAAAGGAGGTTTTGGTGGAAGGATCAAGAGGAGGCTGGATGAAGGATGGAAGAGGGGGATTGTAATAGTTCCTTGTTTTACTGCCTGTTCAGGTTATACGCATATATACTTATTACGTTAATTAGTTAGGGATAAGAAAGGTTGAAATTAAAGGGGGTGTACCCTCATTTGCGTGAAGGAAGAGTGTAAAATCATTTAGGATAAACCACACTCATTACACCCTTCCAGAATGCAAACCCCAAGCTCTCTGTCATCGCCACTCTAGTCTATTGCTAGTGTGACGCCTTAAGCCACGCGTCCAACTAAGCAGGTAGAGGGTATTTGTTATTTTATATTATACCTACTCAGCAATAATTAATTCCCAATAAGCCTCATGCATAAGTTATATTAAGTGTTCACATACTGATATCCATTACCATATATCAATTAATTTTTAATAGTATTTTTAATGGGTAGTTCCACTTAAGAGCCCCCCAGTTCCTTCTAGTG
This sequence comes from Timema bartmani, assembly GCA_902151455.1. Lineage (NCBI taxonomy): Eukaryota > Metazoa > Arthropoda > Insecta > Phasmatodea > Timematidae > Timema > Timema bartmani. Next base: position 96,575 of record CABFWB010002250.1, on the reverse strand, counting down.
GCTATGCCTCTGCTTACATGACCTCACCGATACGCTTACACTTTATACTGAAACATTTTGAAAAAAAATAAACCTTTACAAAGCGACAAAAGAATCAGAACGGTAGAAATAACCAGACCTCGGTCCTTTCACCAACTCACACACAAAGCAATAAAGTAATATTTACAGTCAAGGCCCATCCCTCACATATACAAGATTTGTAGCACACAATAGAACCAAAACTTACAAAAAAATAATAATTTAAATTTAATTTATTATTATTATTATTACTATTATTATTATTATTATTACTATTATTATTATTTTATTATTATTACTATTATTATTATATTATTATTATTATTATTATTATTATTATTATTATTATTATTATTATTATTATTATTATTATTATTATTATTATTATTATTATTATTATTATTATTATTATTATTATTATTATTATTATAGAAACAAGAAGTTAAAATGGGCTAAAAGTTGTCCAAACAGTAATAATAAGCTCTATGAAAGCTTAAATGGTTCAATTTGTTGTAAAATAGAAATTAGGCTAATAATTACAAATAAATATTTAATAAAATAAATAAGTGCATCTGGGATTATTTTTAGCGCCGCGTCTTATTACCCGTACGGGCTATATGCTTGTCTAGGCTTGTGCTAATGGTTTTAGGGATGAGGAAGATTGCACTTAAAGGAAATGTACCCGTATTTGCGTGGAAGGAGAATATAAAATCACTTTGGGAAAACTATCCTTAGTGCATCCAATGAAATTTGAGCCTCGATTTTCCCGTCATCGTCAGTCTAGCTTACTGCAAGAGTTACGTCCTATACCACGTGATCAATGAAGCAGGTTGATATTTAATTAATGCTAAGACCTATATTGTTGGGCACGCAGGCTAAGGTGTGTGACTCGTTTGGTCTGGCTCGCTGGTAATAGGGAAGGGGAGGTTTCAAATTCCAGCCGAATGTACCGATAGAGTGGTTTCCTCAAAATGTTTTTTCCACTCTCCCTCCACACAAATGTGGGTACAATACCTCTAGATTATACCTTCCTGATTCCCATCAGGTTAGTGTGAATATGTTTGTAGCTCAAAGGAGAAGTAAGACGCTCTTCATCAAACATAGTTTGACGTCAAGCTGTGTACTGTGTCCAAGAAAAATTGTGTTTCAACCATTAGAGTCCAAGAGCTAGAGCCCGTAGGATTTAACTGAAAAGATCTAATTCAGTTAAATATCATACTTTATAGCCTTGCCAGTGTGAAATCAAAATCAGCCGATCTGACAGTACAAAGCGGCTGAACTTAAAAATAGCAGCCGTTAAAATTGGGCAAAAATTTACTTCAATTTAACTGGAAATATATATTTTTTGTGTATGGCTTGTTTCTTAGATTATTCCTCCCCAAACAAATTTAGTTTGGTCTGCCATTTGGAATCGGCCGGAAAATGGTTACCAGACCAATCTAAAGCTAGAAAAAGATTAAGTCAACCTAACTAGGACGATCTAACTTTAATTTTTGAACCAAATCGCAGCTTACTGCATGACTTTTACGAATCATTTGGTCTGGCAGGTCAAGGCAGCCGGATTTGGGGTGCCAGGTCTGATTAAAAAGTTAAATCTGTCATTTTTAGATAAAGATCAGGCCCCTATGCAAAAAAAGCTTTTATGTTTTATATTTTAATCTTTTGCTTTCAAAACATAAATAATTAAGTTTTGCATCCCAAACCGGCGTTTTTTTTAATTAACGTCAACTTTACTGGAACAATCTAGTTTTGATTTTTCCACCAATTTTATGCTGACTGCAGGTCTTTCAATAATAATTCAATCGGGCAGTCCAAGGTGGCTGTATTTTGGGTGCTATACAATTTAATATCAATGATGTTTTGTTTTTTCCTTTCAGTAAAATTAATATACACATTTAATAAAACGAAATATTGAATTGAAGTGGTAATACAACTTTATACAACTATATAAAATACAACTTTATACAACTATATAAAATACAACTTTAAACAACTATATAAAATACAACCTTATACAACTATATAAAATACAACTTTATGCAATACATATCTGTTAAATAGCAAATACAACCGCTATGTTTAGGATAATTTGGTATAATATAAAACATAATTATTATGATATCAAACTAATAACATGTAATGTGTCAAGTTTAGTTCTGTTACAAGTATAATTTCATCATTCTTCATCTTCGTCTACTCCTGATGGGTATTCCACTTCGTCAATTTCATCATCGAAAACATAATACCCTATAATATTTATTTTAAATGCACCAATAGTAGTATTTATAATATAATTTATAAAATGTATGTAATCACTATAACTGACGGTTCATCACCAGCAATTGCGTCGATAACGACAGGTAAAGAAACCTCTCCATCAAACCATATAGTTTCGTAGATCTGAGTAGGCCCAATCTTCGATCCGTAGTCTTTTGGATTTAATTGTTTCATTGAGTCAGATTTTTCAGCGTTTCTCCGTAGATGCGTTTGAAAGATACTTCTTTTTATGTGCAGTAGAAGTGAAAAGAAGTAATTGATAATGAATCAAATGAGGAAAAGCTCTTATTGTGAGGCTTATTTAGTTTTCTTATTATGGAAGTTATCTCAAATTTCCTGTACCTTATTTCATTAAATGTTTGGGATTTAGCAAGGTTTTACATAGAGCAAACAATTTATTCTGCTGCATCTCTGAGAAGAGAATCTAGTTCAAGCTACTTGTAAAATATTCTAAAATGGTCCAGAAATTCCTTGTTCTTTTCCATTACTTTGAAATGAGTATATTGTACCGTGGAGAGACTAGCCCTGCTCCGTCTACAAATATTACTCACCCCAGCCAACGGACGTGCTGCAATTTCGTATTAGAACAATGATCGCGCCACTAACGACCAGAATCAACAAACGAACTGAGTGTGGGAAGTCGGCATCTAACTCAAGTTTTGGACTGAAATTATCCGTGAAAACGCGCATGCGCAAGAGTGCCGTACCTGTGGACGCCGGTGCTCCGAAGTGACTCCC
>CABFWB010002250.1:32304-58730 GCA_902151455.1 Timema bartmani | reverse complement strand
CCCAGACTGCCGTCTTTCTACACCCTTGTACAGTGCAACCCACTTGTTACCTTTCAGTGGAAACCAAGTGTAGGCCCTACGTTGTTTTTCAGGAATGGTAATTTATTACAAAAATACTGGCTATTTATATCTATATAAATGATTGTTTCATGGTAGTTTTTTTACCGTATACTGGCCTTACAACTCGCAATATGTTTGTTTAGTTTTATTTAACTTTTCAACAGTTTCTTTAATTAGTTATCACTCGTCGAACTTTTGATATTTTTAGAACATTGTAAGAATTACTTTGAAACATTGCTGATGTTTAAACTCATGTCTATTAACAACTCCTCCGCGGTCTAACGGTCGGAGTCACCGGCTACATACCCAGAGGTCCCGGGTTTGATACCAGGAACCTCCAGAATGTGCGTTGGATCTGGAACGGGCTCAAACTGAGCCGCGTGAGGACAAATGAGAAGCTTCTTTAATAAAGAAGTAGCAGTTACGGTTGAGAAAAGTGAGATTAACGGCTGGAAGGATTATTGTGCTGACCACATGATACCCTCTATCAGTAAATGTTGGCACTATCATCGCTAACGGTGGCGGTCGCTCGGTCGGTATAGCTCACTGGCGGGCTCAAACCATAAAGAGTTTCTTTCTATTAACAACGTTAACCGATGGTATTAATCGTTATAGAGCTCGAAAATAGAAATTTTAGCGATATAATTACTGTCCAACAACTTTTTCCTTATTGGAAAAAGATTTATTTTTTCTGTTCCTCACATTCAATGCTCTTAAGTACATAAATATGTTCATGATCCCCTGCTTGTAGAAATGTATATTGTAGAGGTCATTTTTTAAAATCATTTTTGTGTTTAAGCTATATTTTCTTGGTTTGCGGGTTTTTTAAGTCATTTTAAGACATTCATATTGAATAAATATATTTTTTAATACATACTATCGATATTTTATAGATTCATAAATACTCAAACTTAAATGTATAGTTGTAAAATACACATTCCTGGTGAGACATTGCAAATTAAGCTGGAGAGGGTTGCGTTGGAAGGAGGTAGCTATTATTTCTGAAACAGATATTAATTTTGTAAATCAATATTATATTTAACAGAATGCAAGAGTTTGTATTGCATCTTACATCTGTAATCTGTGTGCATTTATTACGAGTTTTGATTTAAATTTTTAGGTTTTTTTTAAAAAAAATCTATGTCATTCTTAGGTGTTTTTTTTATCATATTTAAATTAGATCATAAAAATCCGGGCCCTACTTATAAAACAATATCAAGATATTAAATTAATTCCCCAACGACTTGTTGGTAAAAGTTACCCAGGAAAAATAACAATCTTACGATAAAAAGTGTTTTAATATTATTTTTATTGTTTCATTTTCCCTTGTAAATAAAAATATTTGGCTCTCTGGATCTTAAGTGCGGTGTTCTCAGATCAAGTGGGTAGCAATAAGACGGAAAAGGGGGTAAGGGAGTATCGCGGATAGGAAGGGGAGAACTCCGCCTGAGAAAAACCACAAATAATAACATAGTCTATTGCTAACCAAGAGGGGGAGAGGGGTATTTGGTTGGTAGTGTTTACTTGCTCGTGATATTACTGTGGAATAACATGTATTAAAACCGCTCGAGGAGTTAGCTTTTATTATTTGTTTACAATCATCATATTTATTTGCTTTCCAGGTAGAAGAGTTTTCTAGAAATTGGAATCAGGGTAGGTTCAGAGCTGTTCAATCAAGTAGGACTACTCCCCCCTCCACCCAACTCGATTGAATCAATATATATTTAATTCTACTAGCTACATAAACGATTTGGACTTATTTCAGTCGTACGGTTTCCCCAAATCGATCAATAAAGAAGTTTTAAAATTAACAATATTTTTTTAGCCTTATCTACAGAGTCCGTAAGCTCCGCTTCCTTATAGTCCTTAGCGGTGTTTGAACAACGCTAATGTTGAGAAAAATCTGTAAGATAGCGTTTGTGTCGCTGAAGAAAAGGTGAAAGTGGATGCTACCGTTCCGTTCCGTTGAGAACAAAAAAAAACCTATCTTTGTCACCGGTGGAGTGACTGGAAAGTCTTGGGATGAAGTTTTGGGGGTGGGTAGGGAGGGTGGGGGAGGGGGCGGGTTAGCAGGGAGACAGTCTTCTCTGGCTATTATGAATGGAAACTGTAAGTCAGGGACCGAACTAAACTATCAGTTCCTTTTTAAAGTTAACCTTAACTTGATTTAAACACTAAGTTAATTTAGTTTAGTTTAACGATGATTGGTGGTCAGGGTTAAAATCCCGAATGGGTAAACAAAGGGTGCATCTTTATAGATGGTTTCCCTTTGTGCCTCCACAAAAATGTGGGTACATTATCTCTGTTTTAGATATTTCTCATTATTAACCCACTAGTGTCATTAATAAAAGTATAAATATTAATTACACTAAGTGTGCTATTTACAGATATGCCGAACTAATAGAGTGGAGAGTGGAGGCAAACGGGGGGTGGATGTTCAGTATTATCTCTACATGGTGTCGAATGTGAGTATTTGATAATTACGGTAATATATTATTTTAATTAAAAATGACATCTGGACACGAGAATTGAACTTGGGACCTACAAACTATGTTTTGATAGTTGTCATATAACTAATTCATTACGTCTGAACAAAGGGGAGAAAATACATTTTTAAAAAAGTTTACGAGAAAGGACATAAAAAAAGAGTGATTGAAAATGTAGGCCTATATGTGTGTCATGATTGTGGATGTGGAATATTGATGTAGACATTCTGTGCACAAATGCACATATTGTTAGTGTCCATATGGACAGTATTGGCTCTCAAATTATGTTACGTGATGCCATTTTAGGTTGTCGGTGCTATTATTTTTTTAAACTTTTTTTAGCGCCGCGCGTCTTAATACCTGTTCAGGTTGTACGCCTTTATACTAATTACTCTAATCTTAAATCTAGGATAGACATCAAATTCATCCCCCGGCCGTCAATTCATCACTGTGAAAGGGTAAACCCACATTCCAACAGTGGTAAATTTCCCGACCATGCCAGGAATCGATCCCGGGACCCTAAGCTCCGTAGGTGGACGCACTATCGACGGAGCTAAGCTTCATAATTTTCTAGCATGATATTTCTTTTTCTAAGTTATAACTACAATCAAGGTTATATCTTTTTTTTTACAAAAAGGCTGATTTGTTTTTAAAAAGAGTTGGGGTGGGTTCACAGGATAGACTTTCTCACTACTGTAAATAAAAAAGAGATATTTACTTAAATCTCGTAAGATATTTGAAACGAGATAATAGACATTGGTTTTATCAAAATACATTTCAAATAATGATTCTTATATTTAATATGCTCTCATTTTTGAAATGATAAGTTATTTCGTGTCTCAAAGAGGTGCGGAGATACGATAAAAATTGGAAGTTTCCTTAAGTGTAAATTACCCACAAAGTTATTTTCATGATGAAATGAGAACTTCCATTTTCTTTTAATATTTAAAAATACATATATACGAATTTTAATCGAGTCGAGTTTGATGTAATCTATTTTTTCTCTTCTATAAAAAATACTACCATTAATATTAGTGTTGGATAGATTATTTAAAAAAACTCTGAGAAACCTTATGAAAACTCCATGTCCCAAGTTTATCCCAAATGGTATAATAGTGTATTCTCTAGTCAGAGCTACAGACTGACATTATTTTATTTATTTTTTACTTTTTCGGATTCAGGGCGTCATGAAACGTCGACATCCAACGAAATCTCGAGCTTGATTTTTTGACAGTTACTATTTTTTCTCAACCAGAGAGTTGTGAGAAGGTAAAAAATAATATTGTATATTAATATATTAACCTAAGAATTTCATCTCATGGCCAATATGACTAAAAAGTAATCTATCTTTATTTATTTAACATACGCACAATTATGCATACATATTAACGTCTCATGCTGTATTCTTTGTTCAAGGTCATTCTTAAAATTATTTTCTTAACTTTTTTGCTAAATAATTAATAAGTGGTTTACAGCGTCTTGGTAAAACATTTATGTGGTCCGCAGCTAAATAAAGATTGGTGACTTCTGCTTTAAAAATTATATCCAAGAAACCATTTAAAATTAATAAAAATTGTTCAAACGGCAGCATAAAGTTACCATGGATCAACGATGGAGTGTGTTTCTGATTGTTATTAAATGGCCGATGATTTTACACATCTATTACCAACCAACCCTTAAAAAATAAGCGATAAATGACCCTAGCACAGGATTAGCCCTAGATAGCGCAGTGGTAAGATATTGACGTGCTAAGTTGGAGGTTCCAGATTTGGTTCCAGATTTCAAAAGAATTTTGAAAAAAGTTAATTATCTAAGTTCAATAACATAATATAGGTTTGAAGTAATTTCACCAACTTATTAGCGGTTTGGGCTTTCCGAATTTCTCCGTAAAATCGTTTCATTGCCTTGGAATGCTTATGCCTTTTGTACTTTACATCTCTTCTGCCATCTTTAGACTTTTGTGGGGATATTTTTTTAAATAATAAAAATTGTGTTTCTACTACTATTACACTTCACACATCCCTAAAAACATTAAGTGCAATTACACTCAGCCACACTGAAAAAAATCCTTTCATCAATGTCGCACTTGCCACACTGACTTGAAAACAATGGAGAGCCAGGTAACAATCCCTAAAGAGAGATGGTGATGGGTCAGGTCGATAAGCTTTACAAACATGCCAAAACCACTGGTGACAGATTTATGGTTTCAAGGACAGACAACTAGTGGCTTGGAGTGAGAAGGGATGCGTTGTCTGCTCTACTTTGACCAGGCCGTTCTGTTTAAGCTATTGCGGGGTTGTATCAGATATATTTTCAAAATCCGGGGGCAAAATATGAAGCTCCTCAGCTCGCATCAGTTTTCACGAGTTTCAGATTGAATATTAATGTGAATGAAGTACTATTATAAAGTTAAAAGAAGTCGGTATAAATTGATTTACTTCCCCAATTTACTACACACGTTTAAGGACACAAATAATTAATTGAATATTGCTTTTATTTGGAAATTTTTTACGCGATTAATTGAAGGTTCATTGAAATAATATTTATTTCAATTAATAAACCTCCTCAAATACTTCTAACATTCCAAATATGAAATCTTTGAATCATTTGGTTTTTCTAAAAATTGTTGCATTAGATGCCACAAGCCACAATATATCGCGGAAGATCCATAGCATCATGTCTCAGAACAGGTGTGGACGAATGGCATTGTTTTTATATGAACGTAAATAAAACTATCAAGTGAGACTGAGATACGCTAATTGAAAATTCCAATGTCAATCCAACTCAAAATATAAATATTCAAATACAAAAAACAAAGCATATAATAAACAATTGCAAATTAACACTAATTACAAAATATTAACTAAGGGGAAAACATTCTTGAAAATAATACAAATGAATTTGAAAACGCAAAATAAGTCGAGAAGAGGAGACCAATGTATATAACAAAAATATTTAGTTTAACTAATAAACACAATGAAAAATATTTTAAGATGGAGTCAAACCATGAGTCAAATATTGGTAATGTGTTTGGTGGGTCTAAAATTATTTAAAAATTCACGTAATTAAGAAAAATAAATATGTATTTAATAAAAATTAAAAATAATGTTGAAAATAACCCCATGTCAAGTACCATCAATCCTTTTGATAGTAATGCTACTGGTGTAAAGGCATTAATACTAGATTTTCTTCCAAAAAAAAATCTTTTTTCTTTTGCTTTCACAAGCAACCATCTTGTCTTTTTCTTATTTTTCTCAACAACGCCAAACAAAACCAAAACTCTCGCTATCTATTTGATGGCAACATGTATTTCATGTGGCACACTCTAGCGAATGGCCGGACTACTAATACTTTATTTTTTATAAAACTGGACATTTGAATTATTAACAAAGTACGTTAACGTTTCCATAGATATTATTAGATACAAGCATTTTCGAAAGTTTCATTCTAAATTCAAGTAATTATGGCACCCCCAGCTAGAAGTCGAAATGTTTTAGTTATAGTATGTACTGTAATTCTGTAATTTAAATATTCAATATGATTAAGTTATATAGCCCGGCATCTCACTTTTGAAAACATTTAAGTGGGGTAATGAGTATTTGGTAAGTTCTTAGGGAGGTGGGGTTTGATCCCCATATGTTTTTAATTTTTTCAAATTATTTAAACATTTTTTTAATAATTTTAATTACATTTTTTTAAATCTATGGAGTATAGGAATATGGATGTAATAGGGGTTTATGAAAGAAACAATATTTTTTATGGAAAAATTTTATTTCATAAAGTACAAAATAATTGAAAATTTAGAAAAATTTGACATTCCAATGTTTGATGTTTACAAAAAATAAAAATTTGGGCTACTCTTTGTGAGCCAAGGCATTGGACTATTCAATTAAGTCCAGTGATGTCAAAACAATACATAAAATAAGTGATACATGAAGGGAAGAGAAAAATGATTATAATATTTGGGTTCACAATCAAGCTTTTACAATTTACAACAGGAACCATTTATTGTCTTAGGGTTAAAAAAAAATTATAATATTATTACAGAAAATTTGAGCACGGGACTCTCTCTCTCAGAACCTCTGGGTCATGTAGGACAAAAATTTACCTTTATTGTTTAATCTGACTTATTGGACGAACACTTACTTACTAAACAATTTGAACTCCTTAAATCTATACACATTCACAGTCAATTTTCTCAATGAGGTTAGTCGGTAGTCAACAAGAATAATAAATATTATGACTGCCAAATACTTCCTTCACCTCTGACAAGACGTGTATTAATCACAACTTGTAAATGTGAGGAATGCCAGACCTCCACCGTGGTTCGGATTCCACGTTAAATTGTAGGTCCTCCATTTCATTTCACAATAACCCTACCATTGCACATTAGCGTAAGTGCGTATAACCCGAACGGGTACTAAGACGCGGTGCTAATAATAATAATAATAATACTTAGCACCGCGTCTTACTACCCGTTCTGGTTATACGCTAAATAATAATAAATATTAAAGTAATTGCATTTGTCGAAATCATTTTATTTTTTTACAAACAGGTTATTACGTAGTCTGGTAGCGGCTTCTATTTTGAAACAGTTACGGTATCAGGATAACTAACATGTATTAGCCATGGTCTGGCGGTGATTCACTGCTATATTAAGTACCATCAATCCTTTTGTGGTAATGTTAGTGGTGTAATGGCATTACTACTAAATTTTCTTCAAAAAAAGCTTTTTTACACTAGCAGTCTACAGTCTTATCTTTTCTTATATTTTTTCAACAATGCCAAAACCAAAACCTGGCTTCTTTCCTCTCTTCTCTCCCCCATTGCTGGAGTTCATTTCTTTCCTCCTAGCATAGTGCGGCCATTATGGGTGCTTCCTTCGACAAAATGCAATTAACTAGAATTAATTAAAAGTAGTATGAAACAAAATAAATAATCACCTAAGAATAAATTAAAGCTAAATAAAAATATAAATTGACAGAATTAAAATTCTTCCACTCTACATACCGAACCAGGAACTGACATAAGTATATAACCATAGGACTACCATTCCCTGAGGAAAAAAAAACTTATCCTAGATTATCTATTCATTAGTTATTAATAAGAAATATTCTTGTTTTTGATTAACCAATATTTCTGTTATTGAATTCCCTTTCAGGAAGTAAATGTTTTTTCCTTCTTTACTTAGGTCAAGTCTGAGGAGGCTGCACAGCTTATACCCAAATTGCTGGTGAATGCCAGGTGGTGGGTCGGCCAAGACAAGCTCAAAAACGGTGAACTTCACGCCCACATTTTTGTGGGCTTCGTCAGCCAAAAGACGATCACTCCGGTGAAACGTCTTCTGGGGGTTGCTGAAGTAATGACGACAAGGCCTTCAACCGAATTATGGGATATTATGGAAAATGACAACTTGATCCCTCCAGGTGGTCAAATGTATCGTGGGGAGGAAGGCGGCCAAACCTCTACAAATCTGCCTATGAAAAAATTGAATATGGTTATATAGAAACGGCGATATCCTAATAAGTAAGGGTATACTTAGGAGATATCATGCTGGTCCATTGTAAGTAAAATCTCAATAATTTTTCATGTATACATACAATGATCATATTTTTTTTGGAAAAAATAACCGACAAATCTAAAAAAAAATTCATCAAAAATACCAGGTTGTGTTCAGTATTTCACTAAAACAAAAACACTTTATAACATCGACAAAGTAATTTTTGTCATCAGCCCTAATTAAGTGGTGGTGTCAAAAACCATGTATAGTATGATTTTGCTAGGAAGAACAGTAAAAGTTAGTTACTAAAATAATTTTAATATATTCATACATCAAGTCATGTTATCTGAAGCCGTCACTTTTGATAGATATCATCAATACCTATAAAATAAGACAAATAATAAAGTAAAATGCTATCAGTGTTGGCTGCAAAGAAATACGTTTGAATTTACTCTACTGTTCTTCCAACCAAAATCGGGATATAACAAGATAGGTTAACTTAAAATTTATATTTGCTACCTTTCACTTATCATAGCACACTAAATCACTTCAACATTTATACAAAGACTTTCACTATTCCTAGTTTAAGTTGTTCTTATGATTGTTACAAAACATTTATTTCTTCATTCAAAGGGATCAACCCTACCATAGGGTAAAAAAACAGAGAGTGGAGGAGTCTGAGGAGGAAGTGGAGGAGTCTGAAGAGGAAGTGGAGGAGCCTGCGGCCTCCTCCGTTGATAGTCCACGGGCTGTCTCGCCAGGAAGGCGGATGTTAAAAAAAGAGGAAGTTCGTGAAGGATTGTAAAAATAGGTAGGTCTATTTATTTGATCATATACAAATACAACTTTTTGGGTTCAAGGTTAAATCAGCCGTTAATTCTTTTTATAATTACTCATGCAAAACTGAAATCATGATACACTATCACACTGTTAATATCACATGTATGTCCTCTGTTTCAGGTACTCTAGTCCCATGGCATAAGCCCTAAATTAACCCTTGTTTAAGGTTTAATAACTTATTAGTCTTTGAACTTCTTGCACTCAAATTTTTACATAAACTAGCTAACATGTTTGCCAACCTGATGATATAATTATACATATACTTTTTTAATTTTTAAATATAATAAAAAAATCACTAGCAAAGATATTTTTTTTAAAATGTTTACTGTTTTATTTAACATTAATTTTTAAGCATTGAAAATTTAAATAGCTTGAAATAGAATAAATCACTGAAAAGAACATAAAAAACTGAGTAAATAACAAAGTTTACAAAAAAAGCTAACTTTAGATTTTACGTTAAAATTGGGTTATGCATAGCAGCTGTTCCAGTGACCATCAACTTTAGCAGGGTTATAGTAAAATAAAGTCTAAAATAAATAATTGGGTTGGAATCAGAAGGGGATGATGAGGGGACTTCAAACCTGGTACTTTTGCATATATATGAAGAGGTTGGGGTGGATTATCCTGATCTTCAAGATTTACCTATTAAAGGTGAATACTTAATTATTCAAAATCTAATATTCAAAATAAAGGACCAAGCTATGTTATTAAATACCATTCAAATTCTAACAGCTTACAATGAATTTTGCTTATGTTTCTCAAACAGAACTATTATTTAAGCTAAACTGAATACTTTTATCTCTGCTCCATATGACATAAAACATGGACTTTGTTAGAGCATTATTTTAATTGTGAATCAACATTAATCCGCAAACAAAGATTCTAGTAAAATAAACCTGAACACATCATCATGACATAATTCCAAAAGAGAATTTAGAAATATTAAACAAATATACTAAATCAAAAGGTACATAATTTAGAGCCTACATTACTATAATGAAGGTGTACCAGTGTAGTGGCTAGTTTCCTATCGCCACCAAGAGTTTCATTATTGCAACTCTGTGATCATTTTATTATGTCCACATCCCAGAAGAGGAAGGTAAAGGAAAAAGGAGGGTATACAAGGGGGTCATTTGATCAAGGGGTATGGTTTCTTTATCCTCTCGCCAATCAGGTAACAGGAAACACATCACGCCAGCGCAACGTCTAGATCTAAGTAGAACCTTGGAGGCCGAAATCAATCCTTCATGAAAGCACTAGAATATTTTCAGAACATACTCGATCATGGCATCTCATGCGTGGAGACGTAATCAGGGCTCAAGAGTAAGTTGGCCTCGGTCACTCGTTTGAAAGTTCGATGGGGTGCGAGTCGGGTAGAATGGGTTTAAGGTGTAACTGGGTATGTTCATAATTCAATATGTCGGATTTTATTTAATAGAAAGTTCTCAGTGTCGTGAATATAATAATACTTTAGGTTAAGCCAGGGGTCCCCAACCCTATGCCCGCGGGCGCCATGGCACCCGCCGAGCCTTTTGCATCTGCCCGCCACTTTTTGACCACAGCTGAAAAGTTCTTGACTAATAATTTTAATCTGTCACTTTTCTGACAACAATCAAGTTTGTGCTTATCTTCAGCTATGCTGTTCTCAAGATGTTGGTGATTGAAAGCCTCCCTCTTTCTAATATCTCCCTTTCATTCTTCTTTCTTTGCCGGCTCATTTTCAAAGTTACTTGTTACTACCATTCTACTCACTAATACCATGCTAATATTTCCTATTTCCTTTGTAAATATCTTGACATGGGTCTACCCAGCTTTGTTGCCTGAATAAACACAGAATAAATATAGATTTAAAAAATGTACCTAAGCACCAAAATGGTGGTGAGTAGTTAAATATTTCCTTGTGTATTTATTTTGGTCTCGTTAAAATTGTAAATAAAACAGTTTTTTTTATTTATTGACATTGACTTTTGGTTTGGTGAAAATTGTTTCAATTGTTTAAACTGGTTTTGGACTAACTTTGCATGTGTACCATTTGCGTTATTTATATGCAAATTTTAAAATATTAAAAAAAAAATTTAACTCACAATTTTTTTTAGTAATATGTATTTTTTGTGTATGTTATTTGCATTAAGAATTATGTTTGGCTATAAATTTAGTTGAAAAAGTGATGGTGCTTGCTGCACTACCGTTAGTTTTGAATGTGCTCTAAGGTACAAAAAGGTTGGGGACCTCTGGGTTAAGCAATATAACCTTGTAGAATATTAAATATGCTACATATTTACACTTTCAGTTGTTTTTATAGCTGGGTGAATTAGCTATTTTACCGACTAGCATGATGCCAATAATTTGTTGACAATCATTAATTTCTTTACTTTTAGACATTAAAAGGATAATATGAACTAAGTATTTTCTTATCTTAAACTACCGTTATTTTTTTAATAATTTTAAAACATATATATATACACATTTTTTTAAATTTTATTTGTTATATAAAGAGAGAGTGCATTTCAACCAATAAAGATGTGAGAAATTTGACTTTACTCCACAAAAGTTTACCATAATGAAGTTTTTCAATTAAAAAATGAAGCAGATTAGTGTGTTACATAGTATATTTCTTCCCTTTTTTCCTTTTATTTTATGAAGGAAATCATGCCGAGATACAAAAACTTTATTTGTGTTTTAAAGGTTTGTGTGACTTTTCCACCCAAAAATTAAGAAAAAAGGGATGATGTAACATTTGTGAATTGTGTAAATGTATAAAGCACTAACAACAGTTATTTTTAAATAAAAAGCAATAATTATTTTCTTTTTAATTCATTAAATTTATTGCAAATTTTAATGAGCATAAGATACAATCTGAAAAAAAAGAAACTTAAATGTGTTGTAACTACTACTTGAAGGAAATTATATGTTGACAAGTATAGTAGCCTCCTTGCTACAAAACCAAATAACTAAACTGAGCTGTGAATAATATTATTAATAATTCATAGCAATTATTGAAAAGTGGTAATACAAAACTAGTTCATAGTTATTATTAGGCCTAGGGTAATTTTTAGGCCTATTTCCATCTTTTTAATCAAGTGTAACAACTTTTATTATTTGTTTAGATAATGAACTTAAACCAAAAGTTAGCACATGCCAATATTAACTGTACAAAATGTATACTGAAAAATAAATTTAATCAACAGTTGAGATGAAAAAATATTTGTTAGGCAGTCCTGTAATCATCTATTTTTAACAGCCCTGAAATAACTAATAGTTTTGACACCCTTCAAGATTTCACTTCCAGCTTTCTGCTGTCCACACTGTGGTTGACCTTGAAACCTCACCCTTTTGACACCCTTCAAGATTTCACTTCCAGCTTTCTGCTGTCCACACTGTGGTTGACCTTGAAACCTCACCCCCTCCCCTATCGCCTGTTATTCTGTCAGGCTGTCCCAGTAGCTGGTTTATGTCAGAGGACAAAACAGTAACTGTTCATAATTTCTGGCTTAGCATCAAGGTCAACAGTGTTATTCACTAAAATAACAGTCTTTACTGAGGTGCAGTCAAATGATTGGCCAACTAAACAATCAACGGCCCAAATGCAGAATTGAGTAAAACCAATATTGTGACATCTCTAATATATTTTATTATTTACTAGAGTCTTAGAAAATATCTGGAGTGAGCTACAACTTAAATGCAGATATTAGTACACACAATAATGTTAAGTGTTTGTAAAGTCAAACTCATATGTTCAAGAATACAAAACAATGTGTACTAGCACACTCTTATACGTTTTTTAATTGTCAAGCCATACTTTCACAATATAACAATGTCATAGTAAATATTCACCATCATTAAACTTTGTATTATTTTGATAAGCACAGTATTTTAAACATGGCAATATTAGAAAGAAATACAAAAGTTTGTATAAAAATTGTCTCAAAATAATAAAACTATAAATTAGATCACTGTGGGTATAAATGAGGATTGTGTGAATAACGGGTCACAATGTTGACTGTCCACGATAAGTTGACTAACGTATATATATGATTAAGGTATATTAATCATCCAAGTCTTTTACTTGATTTGGCGAGTTTTTTCACCTGAACAAAGCAAGCACCATTTACACTTCCCGGCCGACTGGCGAACAAAACAACGCACAAGCCATTGAAGGCGAGATGTTCCCACACTTTCCTGCACCAATCGTCCACTTGTCTCAACTGGTCGTCAGGGGGCAAAGTCCCAGACACGTCCACACAGAGATGAGAGATTGTCATATGGTGCTCCAGAGCAACTTGGCACGTCTGCGTCACCACGTCACTGTTAGAGTCGGCCACCACACACTTCACATTGCAAGTACTGGCTGGCTCCTTACTCCCCAGATGTAGTTTGTATTCTCTTATCACACTCTCCGACGCTATCACAATGGCTGAAACACAGGCAGTAATTAGTGCTCAAAAACACTATTGTTGGTACATTAGTGAAATAAATACAAGGAAGCACTACAGTAATACAACACAAGTTGTTGTGTATCGTGTATCTTCGCAGTTACTATGCGCATTTTATTCTACTCTCGTCGATTTGTGTTGCTGTGGGCCTGTAGTCTTTGTTTTGTTTATCTAAAATGAAACGACCTAACAGGGTCTTCTTTTGTGCACCTAATTTAGTAAAAAAATAATTAAGTCTGAGTTGTTTAGTTCAGTGGTCTTCCCGGTTGTATAAATAGGGATTCCTCAGCCGTCAATCCCGAATAAAAGTCTTTTCTTTTCTTTGAGGTGTTTAACGTGCACTTTCTAAACCAACTGATTATATCAATAAGCACATGAATTATTATAATCAGTTAAGTAAGTTATAGATTAACTTAAATCTGGAATAGACACAACATCCAGCCCCCAGCCATTAATTAATCACCGTGAAAGGTTAAGTACACATTTTACCGACGGTAAATTTTTCAGCCATGCCGGGAATCAAATCCAGGACCCTTAGCTTAAACACACTACCAACTGAGCTAAGGTGTCGGACTGTAATGTAATTAATAGGGAAGGAAGGCAAACTGAAAGGAGATTTAGATTAGATCCTGATAGAAAACAAATAAACTTTCTTCATTTCTTCATACAATCTTCACACTTCCATCTTCTGATCACTTTCACAGTCAGACATAATTTTAACATTTCAGAAATATTTATTTTTCATATTCAGAAACATAAACAGACAAGAATAAATTGGCAGCGTGAACTGAAGAAATAAAGAAAGGGGTTTATTTGTATATCAAGGCCCATCTATCTCTATTTTAAGTTTGGCTTCCTTACCTATACCTTACATTCATTTAAAATGTTCCCACAATGTACCAATACATTTATAAGTCATTAGGATTATTTTTTTTAAAGTAGCTTAATTTGTAGGGTGTACAAAGGCCGCTTTTTCTATTCAACACAAACTCTAATCAAATATTTCAATATTCTCAAAGCCGAATACAAGTTCAAATATATATATATTTATATTTTTATATATATATATATATTTATGTTTGAAAAAATATAGTGGGGTCGTTTGGATAACATTATTTAATAAAATTACTTGGAAGATGTTTTATTGCACAGTTTAAAAAAAAATCATTTTATTCATTATATGTTAAGTTATTATCATAACCTACAATTCAATTACTTCATATATCTCTGAGAACCTCTCTTCACTTTTTGAGATAGCTTGTAATATATAATTGGAAGGAGATACAGGAAAGGTGGGAATTAATACAATATGGCTTTTACAATGAGAAGAATAACACAGTTCACACTTTACACTGCTGCCATTGGACAAAGAGGTAATGGCTGCCTCTTGAAGAAAATCGATCGTTTCTGTCCAATCCCTCGACCTAGGTTTCATTCTATCGAAACTCATCAGTAAGGAGTGCAAAACACAATTTCCTAAAAGAGGAAACCAAAAACATACAAAAGGGGAGGGGGGGAAGGAAATTTGTAAAGAATTATAGGATTCTTAGATAGGAACATGTAAAAAGAAAAATAACAGAGGACAAAATGGACATATGATGTGAAGAGCCCATGCTAACACCCACAGTAAGGACAATGACTCCTGCTACACCGCCAGAGTACTCAGAGCGTTCCCGACAGCCACTTGCAATAGCTCTCAACTTAGGCAATGGGAACTTGCACATCAATTTAAGTCTGAGATAAGAAAAAATATTAGTTTTTTAATCCATATATGTATGTTTTTTTAATCATTATTATTATTATTTTAAGTGTAATCCTTAAAGATATTTTTAATTGTAATTTTTCAGAAAGCTATCTATCTATTCAAGCCTCCATTATATTGCATCAATTTGGCAACACTGCAAGTTTTCAGTTATATTTCAAATTCTTCAAAAAGCATGTAGTTACATATAATATCTTTCTTTGTTTTTTGTGTGTTTTAAATGTGTTTTCTTTATATGAAAAAGGAATATTTCCAAAAATTAAAAACCATCTGTAGCTGTGGTAGTGTGAAAAAGTTAGCAGTGTAAAAATGAAATAAGAAATGAAGAGAGAAGTGTGTTTGTTCCTATCTAGGCCTAAACTAACTATCCTTTCATGTTAGCTTCCTTTATTATCAATTACTTTACATTGTTGTGCAGTGTTTCTGCGACAATGATCAACCTCTATAGTCCAGTCAGGGTTTTACTCTCTTCTGGTCGACCTCTCGGTGGTCTTAGGATACAGTGCTCGCCTTTGAACCTGATGTTCATGGGTTCGAACCCAGCCGGGGTTGGTGGAATTTTTCTTGAGCCATAAAAATCTGTAGCACAACTTCCTTCGAAGGTGAAGTAAGGCCATCAGTCCTATATCAATTGTGGTATGTAAAAGAACCCTGGGAGGTATGTGAAAATGACTTTCCCTACAAAATTGGTAGGCCTTTTTTACTTTCCCTCATAGAAATTCTCATGTGCTGATATAGCCAGTATGTTCAGAGAGTGCACGTTAAATACCTTGAATAAAAAAATAAAATACTTTCTTTTGGTGAAGAAGGGGTCTGATGTTTGTAAGTTACTATAATGTGTTTTGTCATATTTTAATTGTGAACTTTTAAGGTTTATATTTTTATGATAAGAGTGAAGGCAGTGCTATACTAAATTCCTTTCAGTGTACATTAAATACAGCTGTATGGCACAATTTTTTTTCTTTGTAGAATATATTCAAAAATGAAAATATTTGAGATAATATAACTGCATTATAAATAATACTTGTGAGTTAGTTATAGCAAACCTGTTTTTTCTTTGGACGCTTGGTTGAATATATTGGCCGCTTGCTCCTTCTCGAGTGTCCTAATCAGGGTTTTTTCTGCCTTGGTGCGCCCCATCAAAACCGCATCCCCAAACTCGACGGCTGAAAAAAAATTAATTTAGGAATGTTGCTCATTAATATAGCCAGTCAATCTCAAATATCCATTGACAATATCAAATAAAACTTTTTGTGTACATAATTAATTTGGTTGGAAACGAAAAAAAACCTAAATGGTACTTTTTTAAATTGCTTTTTTGATTAATATGAAATTATTTTAGATCACATATTTATTGAAAACTTAAGGGGAAAATTACTAACAAAATATTTTTTTGCTGTTTTAACTGTTAATTGTGTGCATGTGTTTCTTGAAAAAATTTGAAACATTGAAACAAATTATCACTATCTTGGTTCATAAAGACAAGACAAAAACATCTTTTATTGAAAACTGAAGTCATTTTGCTGGGTGTAGTTTATTCTGGGTTTTGATTCATGCTTAATGCATAGAAAATAGTGCATGGCGTACAGCACACAACTCATAATAAAAATACAACCTTTCCCAATTGTTAAAGTCTCACTCAAATAGATTGATTTTTATTATAAAACTTATCTTAACCGTTTTGCTTTAGAAAACAAGATCTAAATTATTAATTTAAGCATTCCTTGAAAAGCAAAACATTCATTAAATTGTATTTTTTTAAACATAAAATTAACCTAATTTAAGTAGTGCCTGAACTAAATACAATTTGATTCTTTCTTTGGGTTTAAGCTTGTTGCTGTCATTAACTGCATCTCAAGAACAGAATAAAAATTTAATATTTCCTGTTTATTTTCAGCCATATTTACAATCTTAAAAATTTAATGCTCAAACAAAGAAAACTAATTAATAACAAACAACTCTTTACATAAACAAAAGATATAATCTATCTGCTTTATATACTAGCGTTTTAATTGGCTACAGCCTCTCCTTGCATTCTCATTGGCTGAAATGTCTCATGTCAAAGAGTTATCGATGCATAAGTCCATAACACATACAAATTTCAAGTAAAATCAACTTAATGAATTGTCCATGATGCATTTTTCCCCATGTTTCGGTTGTGAGCACTATCATTAAAAGTAATGTGGTACAACTGTATGCACAATATGTGTCATGAACTCTTCATTACTAGTTTTGTATTATCCTTATTGATGATATGTTTATGACAATGGTCCAGCCACAATATCTGCACCTCCCTTTGGCTACTCTCACTATCACCCAAGGTTAGTAATGATCTTGTAAAATGATCTTACTGTTGGCCAGTTTCATTTGTGCGAGCTTCATAGCAGCCTGGCTATCTTCTATGGGAGAGTGTCCCTTGGAGCTACTCTGTATGCTCTCATGAAGCAGTCTGTCGCACAACAACGCCAGCTTACACTTGCGAGAACGATCACCAGTCATGTTGTAGATCACACTCGTATCAATCACATAAGGATGCATCATCTGAAAATACAAGGAATACCGGTAGTTGTTTTAATTAGCATCACGTCTTAGAAACTGGTTGGGTTATCCGCATATGTACTAACGATGCTAAAGTGGTGGCATGAAGAAGGTTGTATTTTATGGAAGTGTAACCACATTTATGTGAAGGAAGAGTGGAATATCATTCGGCACCTTAGCTAAGTCGGTAGTTTGTCTGTCTCCTGAGCTAAGGGTCCCGGATTCCATTCCCGGCATGTCCGAAAAATGCATAGTTGGTGAAATGTGGATTTTCCCTTTCAAAGTGATAAATTAACGACCGGGTACTGGATGTTGTTCCTGTCCTAGTCTTAATATATATTATAAGGCATATGAAGCTACGACATGCCTAGCAAGCCGGTAGTGGAAAATATATATGGCTTGAATAAAAAACTGACCCAGGCCACAGGCTGAAAACAGTAATGGATGTAAAAAGAGTGGAATACCATTCAAGAAAAATCCCTTTTAGTCCACCTGACTGAGAGTTGAACCCCGATTTCCTCGTCTTCGGCAGCATTAATATATTATGAGTGTGACATAGTTATTTAAATAGGAAAATATATTTAGAGATATATTAAAATATCACTTTTACCTCCAGTAGTAGCTGTTATTAGTGACTATCTAATACAAGGAAACATAATGAATGTATATGTTAAGGAAATATGCCCAAAAAATATGGTAAAACATAATCTGTTAAAAAAAAAATCACACTAGAATGAGGACCTGACCTCTCTTGTCAAGCCACGAACCCTGGTACTTTTGACAGTCTGCAAAAGTGCGGTGTGCAAAAGACACTTTTTAAATGCAAAACTAAGTCGAAGCAAATCTTGAAACATGCAAAGCAAAGTCAAACCCGTGAAGGATAGCCAAAGTCGAAGATAAGGTTTATGGTGCTGTCACATAACACTAATTTTAGTTTTTAAATCACGTTCATCTGTGTAAAGAGAAAGGTTCAGAGAAAAAAAACAAGGTACACACTATAAATTTATGTTGTCTTATCTGAATTAATCTATGCTTA
This sequence comes from Timema bartmani, assembly GCA_902151455.1. NCBI lineage: Eukaryota > Metazoa > Arthropoda > Insecta > Phasmatodea > Timematidae > Timema > Timema bartmani. Next base: position 40,075 of record CABFWB010002250.1, on the reverse strand, counting down.
TGTTATAGATGTCATTCAATCAATAGTCAGTGTTTTAAAATAATGGTTAGTAGCTGTTGTAAAAATTATTATATGTTTTAATATATTGTATTTAGTGGGAAATAGTTTCGAAGATGTGAAGCTTATTGTAGAAGTCAAAGAGAAAAGAGATTTGAGAGAGAAAGAGTATTTCCACCCTTCAGTGTCATTGAATTGGTAATTCAGTAGGTCCGTGTTGGTTGGTGGCAGAATCTGTGCTCTGTTACTGATATTAAAAAATCACAAATAGCAGGTTCACAAGGGAGTGATTGTGTTTACAAGAAGAGTTCATCGATGTCTCAAGTAAAGAAGGGGATGAGAAGAAGCTAAGATATTAATTTTAAATTAATAGCAATATACAAGGCACAGCAAACATTTGACATGAAGGGTGCTAGAAATATACAACTTTTAAGAAAAAATGAAGAAAAGTTTGGGAGTGCCTGCACATCAATAAAAGCATTCATAGGACGTTATTAAACTGTGTACCTCAAGGTATATTCAAGACCTTTTATTTTTCATGTAACACATCTTCAGAATTTTAAGGTCATACTTTACAGTACATCAACGTTATAGCAGGATATTTTTTATTTGGGATATTTAACATCCACTTTCTGAACTAACTGATTATTTCAGCACATAACTTACAAACTAACTTAATTTTATAACAGATACAACACCTGTAGGCTGTTCCACTTTTAAATTGCAGTACAGGATCGTATGGACACTTTTTTTATCTTTTTCTAACCCATTGGTTTCCTCGTTAGCGCAGTCTTTTTTCTACCGAGCAAAGTTACTATTTTTTAGTTTAGAAACGAACATAGTTAAGTTACATGGAATAAGTATGGTATATTATATAAAATTCACTGATGCATCTAGTGGAAAGCTGGTAAGCTGCAGAATAGAATTTAAAATAACTTATTTTCCACAAAATATTAAAATTAACATTGTCTCTCAATTTCACGAGTTTACAAATACATCACGCCATAAGTCTTGTTCCAATTGTGTGGGAAAGCCAATAATTTTATGGTGGCTGTAGTAATAGTCATGAACAACGCCTGAGGAGTATAAAATGGATATTTTTATACGAGGGTAAAAAAATAATTAAAACATGTTATAGCTGTTTGAATGTTTAGAGTTAAACATGAAAAAGTTGTCTTATTAGAAACTTTTTTTATTTCAATTTTACAGGGATAGTGTGAAATATAATTATAAGGACAGTTCAAATTTATTTTTGAAAAAAACTATGGGCTAGTAGCACTTTCCATTAATGTGTGGTGGTGTTTTAAAGTTGTAAAGCGAGAAACAAAATGTACACGATAGCCGGCCTTGAAGAACACAACACTGTAAGACAGTTCTAGCGTTGAAAATCTAAAGAGTTATGTCAGCTCATCCCATCCACATAAAAATTGATAATATTGGCTACACATACAACGTTTAGTCAATTTTACGTTCATATGGAAACAAATATACTTCTTCGTTTGTATAGTTCAATAGGCTAGGTTGTGTTGGAATTCTTTAAATTGAAAAATGACATCTAGACACGAGAATCAAACCCAGGACCGTTGGCGTAGTACGCCAATGCTCTAACCACTGAACTATTCAAGAGTCTTCCCATCTCCAGGGTGTTCCTTCACTCATATTTTAAGGCATAGTCTGTGATGGACGTGTGGGACAGCTCCTGGATCAATGATTAGAGCATTGGCATACTAAGTCAAATGTCCTGGGTTTGATTAGTGTCTATGTGTCATTTTCCAATTCAAAGAATATGATATTTATATTTGGCTATAACCATAACTAACAAATATAATAGCTTGGCTATATAATCCATTTGTTGGAATTGCCGAGACAATGTTAAATATTTGAAAATACATTAAATAGTTTATGATGTACTGCACTATATTATTATTATTAATAATAATAATAATAATAATAATAATAATAATAATAATAATAATAATAATAATAATAATAAGCAGAATAATACTTAAATTGACATAAATTGTTTAAACTTTGTATAACTTGTTAAGTTTCTAATATAAATATTGTTAATCTGTCTTATCCTGGTAAGATCTGGCAACTGTGCACTCCATAAGACATGTACTGCATTTTAAAAATGGAACGGTCTATAGTCCCTGTCATTAATTCATCACTGTAAAAGGGGAAACCCAAATTTAAATAAAGATAAATTAATCTACTACCATGCTGAGAAGCAATAGATATAAACTTTGTAATACATTTTAAAGTCAAACTTACATACATTTCTAAAAATTACAAAAATAAATAATCAACAATGCTAGAAAGAAACAACAATACATTTTCAATCCCTTATATTTCCTACAGAGTGGAAAAACCCTCCCTCCAGAAAATATATTTGAGAGGTCACCTGCAAAGCATGAAGATCACAGTTTAGAGAATGTCCAACTAATATGGCATCGGGTGGTAACAAATTAATCAAATCTTTTTGCACATCGCTCAGCTTGTTGGTCACCTCTGACAACATTTTCTCGGTGATGCCAGAGTAGCGGGTGAGGTAGTCGGTGATGTTATTGTCTGGTTTTACCAGAATGTCATACATAACCTGGAAACCATTTTTTAAGAGTTTTAACAACTAAAACAGTGGTATGTAATTTTAGTCTTTTTATCTTGTCGTAAAAGTAATTAAATGAGAAGTTTTGTCTGAAGACCCATAGTTGAACAATCTTATATCATGTTACAAGTTGTAGAACATTTCCAATCCAACAAATTTTGAAAAAATATCGGTACCAAAAATATGAAATCCATATTTCATTGATTACACATCAATATTTATGAACAGAAAGAAAAAAGAATATGTATTTATTCTCTCAGACAAATTTTCATTCAAAATTCCAGAAATTTTGATTCTAAGATTTTCAGATTTCTGATCCATGGTTGTTTTCTTTTAGGTTCAGGTTATATTCATATGTATACCTCAGTTTTAGCTTCTGTGGTGCTGACTGACAGCTCACAGCTGACTTCTGACGGCTTTGAAAAGCTACCAGACCAAATTATGTATCCCTACGCCGAACCATATGATCTGCAAAAACCATGTCTTTATCAGTTGTCACTTCTGACAGTCAAAATTTAGGTATATACCTAACTGTTGACTTTCAGAAGTCAGCTGTGAGCTGTCAGTCAGCACCACAGAAGATAAAACTGAGGTATACTAAACACGCTAATGAGTTGGAGATGAGGAAGGTTGAATTTAGAGGAAGTATACCTGCATTTGTGTGGAGTGAGAGTTGAAAACAATTTTGGAAAAACAACCTTCGGTACACCTGACCAGAATTTATCAGCAGTCTAGTCTGTTGTGAGAGTGACCCCTTAGACCATGCAGCCACCGAAGCAGGTCTGATCTATTGTATCATTAGTGAGTAGATGTAAGTAAATTTAAGCTCATTTTAAGCAAAGTATTTTTAAAAAACTATTCTTAACTGCACAATGAATTGGCTCACAAAAATGCATTGACCTGAAAGCTAAATTTATGACTTTTTAATTATTTGAATGATCAAAATTATCTTCTTTCATGACTGGTAGACACACTGAGTAAGGACACCTACCTACTGTTCGTGAATCATGTTTTCACTAAAGGTGTGAAAAATCCCATTTGAAAGCAGAAAAACCTGTTTCAAGCTCAAAGTAATAATTATTATTATGTATTTTGAAGTTCCTGAAATGGAGGAATATGCAACATTCCAACTTTTTGAACAAGTTCTCATATTTTTAAACAAAATTTGTATCTATTATATACTAGTTAATATACAATGAGATAAATATCCATCCATGTGATTTTTTAAAATAGTTTCTTAATTTCTTTGTCAAGTTTCAGTTTCAGAGATATCTCCTCATCATTGACCAACATGATAATGTTAATGTGTTGAATAGGGTGGGTTTGTACAATCTACAGTGAATCTACAAAGCCACTGATTCAGTTGAGGAATGTTAATAAATTTCTCTACTATTTCACATACTCACTAGAACATTCTACAATGATTTCTTACTCTAAATTACAATCAGCTAATGTTCCCTTTTGTACCAACAACTTTTAAAATATCCAAACAGAGTTGTATGTGTTTGTTCAATAGGAATTTTGTATTTGTCTAGTCCTAAATATTTCAAAGGTAATGTTTCTCCTCATTTAATGAATGAAATAATTACTCTAACAAACTTATTGTGCTTATTGTTTTATATCTAATTTTCACTAACAAACTAAACCAACAAAAGTAACCAATGAAACCAAAATTTTACTAAAGTTTGGCAAGGGAAAATTCTAATGTATACACTTCTGATGAACTTTAGACTAAAAAAAACAACAGAAAAACACATTTCATTGTCCCAGCACAAAACTATTCATAGATACTTCTGATAAGGTATGCTGTAATGTAATACAGAAGATCTACAAACTGGAGATGGCTCTATATTTTAATACCCTATTGACTGAAAATAGGCCGCACTTTTTTCCCAAAAACAACCTTTATAAAACCTTAGTATGGCCTATATTTGTACCCTTAGATAATATGTAACAAATGCTGTACCTTTAAGTGTAGCCCCTTTCTTAGTCCTCCAGGACCAAAGCAGGCGTACAAGTGTTAAAAATATACAGAAGAGAATAAATGCAGAGTAAGCTGATAGGACAATAAAAGACAAATATATCAATACGATATATTTGCTCCTGTTTCCTCATAGCCCACTCAGCTATTATTGTGCTAGGCCAAAAGGGAACCAACAGACAATAACTCAAGGATATTTCCTATTTCATAAAATAAATACTTAGTTGAATAAGAGGAGAGAAACATCAGAAGTTCGTTAAATGCAAAGTCTTATTTATAAACAAAAGGTAAGTCAAGAATTATAAATTAGATAAATATAACTATATATATGTATAATTAAAAAACTTTAGCGATATTATACAAAAGGATTTCAACTATATTCAACATTATTATTTTTGCAAATGTGAAGATTTCTTAGTCCTCCAGGACCAAAGCAGGCGTACAAGTGTTAAAAATATACAGAAGAGAATAAATGCAGAGTAAGCCGATAGCACAATAAAAGACAAATATATCATAATACAATATATTTGCTCCTGTTTCCTCATAACCCACTCAGCAATTATTGTGCTAGGCCAAAAAGGAACCAACAGACTCAAAGATATTTCCGATTTCGAAAAATAAATACTTAGTTGAAAAGGAGAGAAACATCAGAAGTTAGTGAAATGCAAAGTTTTATTTATAAACAAAAGGTAAGTCAAGAATTATAAATTAGATAAATATAACTATACATATATGTATAATTTTAAAAAACTTTAGCGATATTATGCAAAAGGATTATTATTTTTGCAAATGTGAAGCGGATCAAAACTATCAAATTGTAAGTTCCAGCAGTTAAAAGAATTCAGCCTATTAAATTGCATTTTTCCTCTTGCACAAGTCAAAAAGGGTAAGGACCTTAAACTTATTAAATATTTTTTAGAGTCAAAAGAACTTTGAACATTAAAAAAATAATCAAATATATACAAGTTTAGGGGCTTCAAACGTTAAATACGTGAATATCAAAGATATTGCCCAAGTCCAAAGGACTTAATGATTTGAACCCATTAAATATTATACGAGTAAAAAGGACTCCAACAATCAAACCTTTCAAATATTTCCTAAGTCTAAAGAATATCAAAATTTGACAATATTAAATATTACAAAAGTCTAAGGACTTCAATGATAAACGTTCTAACCTTTTCTTAAGTTTGAAGGACTCCAAAACGTTAAACATAATAAATATTACACAAGTCTAAGGACTTTAAAGAGTTTAGAGATATATCCAATTTCTCAATTTTAACAGACTTCATGATTTACGTATCATATATCTCCCAAGTCTACATGGCTTCATGATTGGAAAATATTAAGTATTACACAAGTCAAAAGGACTTCAAATTCTAACCATATCAATATTTCCCATGTCTAAATATTTCATGTTATTAGAAATATAAAATTTTATACAAGTCAGAAGGACTAATAAACGTATTAAGTGTTTCCCAAGTTTAAAGAACATATTAAATATTTTGCAAGTAAAAAAATATTAAATCCATCCGCCAGACATAGGCGGATTTAGGGAGTATAATTTGAGGGTGCCGGTCGAGTAGTGGATAAGGGAGGATTGCAGAGGTGAATTTTAAACCTTTGTAAGAAAGTGCTATATTTGGATTGTACTAAGAAAAAAGTACATAAGTAATTCTCCCATACCTAATTCTGGATAGTTAAGATAAGTGTACTTGACGCTCTTTAAATAAGCTTAGATTTGATATTTATTTAGGTCTATTAATGAACTAGAACGTACATTAAATGAAACATTGATTGAAGTATTATTATAATGTATTATTTGAAAAAATTTTTAGCACTCAAACTATTTAGAGCATACAATCCTTACTTACAAAAAATTACCAAAACCAAATTTGCTTTTTGTTCGCAATTTTAAACCTAAAAGTTTTTTGTCCCTCTTTCATCAAATAAGTGTCAATTATGAAGTCATAATCTACAGTTTTTACAATTTCACATTCAGAAAATAAAAGTATCAACTCAAAAAGCCTTTCTTCATTCATAGTTGATCTCGGCCATTTGTTGATTCTCCTCTTCGTTGAAAATGTACGCTCACATGTGGCACTGTTTGACGGTAGCGTTAAAGCTATGCACAACAGCTTGTAAAGATTGGGGCAGAGTTCTTCTGTGACGTGTTCATTTAGAGATTTTACTATATATGTCAATAAATTTGCTGAATCGATAGATTTAGGTTTTTTTTGTTTTCGCTATCTATAACATGACTTTGGGGGTGCTGGGTACTCCCGTAAATTGGTCTTATGTCGTCAGAGAAATCGGAACCTCAAACGACTATTCATCTGCAATCATGAATGAGAATCTAGCGCCTTAGACCACATTACCACTGGCAAAGGCGTAATCAAACAATAACTACTTAACTTTTAAACGTGCATTTTAAAATATTAACTAATCTTCTTTCAAGGCTGCTTCATAGCAAATTTTAAAACTCGTAATATTTCTTTGATTCATTACAAAATTATTAAAATTCTAAAAAGCCACTGGTTTCAAGAGTCCTTTTTAATAGGCTTCCAGGCCGTAGTCAGGCAATAATTTCAGGGGGAGTTTGATGGGCACATCCCCCAATTGCTGAATGCTAGAATTTTTTTTAGATTAGCAACAGTTTTAGAAGCTATCTGAAGTGTTTTTATGGCAACATAGCCCCCTGACTGCCGAAGGCTACGAAAATCTATATATTTAAACAATTCTAGAAGCATATGAATTTGTTTTTTGGCAACATAGCACCAAAACTGCCGAAGGCTAGGAAAAATTATAAATATTAGACACCTATAGAAGCTCTCTGAAGTGTTTTTTATGGTAACACAACCCCCTATCTGCTGAAAGCTAAGAAAAGTCTATATATTTAAACACCTATAGAAGTTCTTTAAAGTATTTTATGGTAACATAGCCCCCTGTCTGCTGAAGGCAAGGAAAAATTCTAAATATTAAATATATTTAGAAGCTATCTTAAGTGTTTTTTTTATAGCAACATTACCCAATAACTTCCGATGGCTAGAAAAATTTCTGAATACTAAACACCTCTAGAAACACTCTGAAGTGCTTTTTGTGGTAACACAACCCCATGATTTGTAATTGTGCCTCAATTTTTATATTGTTTGAACCATAAATAAGGATATATATATATATATATATAT
>CABFWB010002250.1:7610-32283 GCA_902151455.1 Timema bartmani | reverse complement strand
ATATATATGTCCTTGAATTTCGAAGGGGTTTTTGAACCCCCCCCCCCCGACCACGGCCTTGATAGGCTTACTTAAACTATGTAAGGCCATAACAAAAATATTTTTCCTATTAACGTTCTAAGCCAGTTATGCCGCCAAACATTTTATAAGATCGGTGTTAAACATTAATGTTCAAGCTTTTTTTACGGTTCCACCTTTTCTTTCGTTTGGAGTTTGATGTGTGTTCAAGTTTACCAAGAAAATTTGGTCAAAACTAATTTTATTTCGGTAACGTAGCGGCTTTGGTATATTAACTACGTCTACAATACTTGAGAGGATTTTTGTAAAGTAGGGGGGGGGGGGTCACTAATATTTTTTTTTAATTACTGGTTAACAATACAATACCCTAATATGTTATAAATTTATGGTGACACATAAAAATTGCTGAGATGTTTCCTTGAGTAATAAAAAATAATTTAAATACTTGTATTTTATTGGAACGTTTGAAGTATATTAGAAATTTTCTGGCAATTTTAACAAAAAAAGATTTTCAGGAAAATGATTTCAAATTATATTTTAATTTTACAATTGCAAACGTCGATAACATTTCACAAAATGATTTACAATAATTTCATTTGCACTCATGTTGAGGTCCCGATGAATGTTTAGAACCGCGAGGCCATTCAATCGATTTTCGGGCAGCTGTTCCGATTGTAAGTTTTTATTTTTCTCAAGTGTTGAAAATTAATTTCGGCACTAGCGATCATGACTGGAAGCACAGCTAGCACCCGCAAAATGTATATGAAAAATCCTTTGTGGAAGGGGTAGGACTGTGGGAGCAGGGCAAGAATTATTTCTCGTAGCACTCGACCATTCATGACGCATCAATATCAACAGCTTGTCCCAGCTTGTCTAAGATATACATTAAAATTCAGGGAAGAAATTATTAAGTAGGAGTCTTACATATATAGCTTCTTGTTAGAATCTGCTATTGGGACCATTATTGTTCTCGTCTCATTATATTGATAATGTGTAAATTTATTTTTCAATGGGAGGGGTTTGCCCCCCTCCTCATACCCTCCTTGCGTAACGGCCCTGATAAGGAGGATAGACGAGTTTAACATTTGGAGCGTTTAATTTCATTCATGGACACAGGAGTTTAATGATCTGCCACCAGAATTTGAGTAACGCACCGCGTGTCAAGGCAAAGTCTGTCTTCCCTTTATTCATACTCTAACAAGCCTTGTTCGTATTCTCACGACCCCTGGGTTAATGATGCCGAAACGAGCGCGCTCTGTGATGCCCCACTCTAACATCTATTCCAGCGCCTCTTTAAGTTCCTTGCACACCGGATTGTATCGTATGTTTTGTCCTCTTTCCATACTTTGCTATAGAGCTACGTACACCGGCACCTGACTTGCTACCATAGCAACAGCATAGTATCGTATACGTTATGGTACATAGTTTACCATTTCTCTTTGAAAGCAAAAATACACGTACAATAATGTAATGACGGCCGTTGCCTGCTCCCATTACACCCTCTCAACAACTGCTCTCGCCCACTCTGGTCTACTCTAAAGTCCCTTGGTGAGGATTTTTCATTAAAAGGTACAGATGCTGTGTTGCTATCGTACGAGTGGTAAATATTACTATTATATACTTTAAAAATGTTTGAGCAAGCGTCAACTTTGGCTAGTTAATACGGGACAAAGACGCAAAATCACAAATTCCCCTAATTTAGTGTCATGTGTATACTAATATTTCTGCCAATCCGTGTCACATTACTGTTAATAGAGAAATTCAAGATTGTTTAACTTAAGACATATGCTTTTAAATAGGTTAACCTATTCCGTGTTATAAAGGAGATTTTTAAATCTCGTGGTATAGATGATATATATTATTAATTCAATAAGTGTAACTTAGGTCTTCATCCTTAGTTGGGTGGTCAACATGAAATGCTGAAGATCGGTAGATCAGGGTTCGAATCCCATTTGGGTCTACTGATGCCGGGATCACGATCAACTTAAACTTAACTTAACGTAACTTAACGTAACTTAACGTAAATAACCTTCTTGTGTGTTTAAATGGAAGCGATCACTATGCACTTAACTTAACGTTGACTTGCAGTTAACTTAACGTAAGAGATGTCCTGGGAGGTATTTTACTTTACTTTACGTTACTTGAAGGGTATCACGTGATCTAGCCAGCCAATCATTATGCGAGTGACGTCATCAGGGATATTTAGTAACTCATTTGTTGGTATTATGACTAATATTTACTCATTAGCGTAAGTTCTAGTGATCAGACATTGAAACAAAATAATTACACTAAAATAGGAAAGCTAAATTTATCAAAAAAAAATTGTAATAGATATTTATTATATCGATTGAAAACTATAAACATTCACAGATCATCACTGTAAAACTAGTACAAATCACAGATCATACTCGAGATTGAAGATGTTTGGCTCGAGTTGTTACGTTAAGTTACGTGAATCGTGATCACAAATACGTTAAGTTACGTTAAGTTAACGCTAAGTTGATCGTGATCCCGGCATGAGGGTGGCGTTTTTTTCTAAATGTCTTCCCTCCCACTCTCCTTCCACGCAAATCTGGGTAATTACCTATGGAATGTGCTTTCTACCTCATCCTTACCCCATTAGAGTGATGTGTATAACCTGAACAGGGAGTAAGACGTGGTAGTAATAAAAAAAAGTGAAAACATTCATGGCACAAGGCTAGTGCCTCAGAGGAATATTAATTAATACAAACAGGATGTGTTCCGTGCAGTCCTATTTGTGTACCTAGCTTAGTTGAAATCCGTCAATTAGTTATATATAAAAAAGCTTATAGCATTAATATAAACACACAAAATTATTAAATGATGGATTTAAAACTAAATTATTATTATTATTATTGTAAGTGTAAAATAATTTCAAAGCTGCTTTATAAATTATCCATACAATATTATCTCTTCATAAATACAATGGAAATGTTGCTAATAGCCATGTTAAAATCAATCCAATCCATAATCTTATCCTTATCTTATCCCGCCGATAGCTTTGCGTCACACCCAGTTTAAAGTTTTATTCTCTAAAGGTTTTGTCGAACAGGTCCAGAAATATTTTAGATTGTTGGTTTATTTGTTTGATCATTATAAAATACAAATAATGAACAGTGGTACAGACGATAACTTTTCGAGCTCAGAGGAGAGAGAGTAAGTATCTTATAAATTATATTTTATCTAAGTGGACTTAAATTAGTGATGTTAGTTTGAATCTATTAGTGGGAACTACTTTAAAACAAGTAAAACCCTGGTGGAAATTACGATATAATTAGTTTATATCAGGAACACTCTGAGAATCTTTTATATAATGCTACATAGGAAACATGAATATGAATTTTGTTTACATTGTGTGTGTCAAAAATGCATAGTTTTTGAGCTGACCTTGATATCGTGACCAAATTTGGGACAAAATCATCTAACAGGACATTTTAATCTTTGGTTTTTGAGCTTACTTCGGGCTAAAATTTTTAAGAGGGATTTTGCAAATCTTAAAAATATCAATTTGGGTTTCATATTTTGACATCTTTATTTGGGCGTTAATCTGTAACATTGATTTTTGACTAGTACCAAAATTATTGTGTGTGCTAAAAAGGTGGTAAGGCATCTTACAAATTATAAAAAAAATGATCTAAATTCCAATATATGTCTCTTTCTGCATTTAATATTAATTGGACCATCAATGCTAAAATTTATTTAAAAAATACTTTTTCCGATTTTAGTCAAGCTTTGTGTATACATAAAAGCCTACTAATTTAAAAATAATAATAAATTAGTGTTTTAATTTAAACACTCTATATATAAATTTGGCCAAAGATTTTAATAATTGTGAAAAATGTTAAGCATTAGTGAATAATATATTTTTAATTTAGAATACAAACTGAATATTGATATACTAATTTGACTACATTCTGAATAGTAGCAAATGCTTTGAATCAAATCGGAATCTAATATAAGGCTAAATATTTAAACTTTTAAATCTAGTCCAATTTTAAGATTTAAAATAGCTTGCAATCACTTAATGGAATTTATACACAGTTTTAAATATGCATGAGAAAAAACCAAACTTCAACCAATTTGATTATAATAAATATAAATAATACAGCAGTTTAATGACAGTGCAGTGGTTCCCGACCTTGGTCACGGCGTACATTTCGGTTGGGGTTACAATGCTTGTTTAATTGATTGGATATTCAAGCTGTTAAAATTATAAAAACTGCTCAGTTACCTTTTGGCTATCCAACTCTTATAGTTGCTTGTTAACTCATTTTACTGTAGAAATCTCGTGTTGGGTGAGTAGCGCTACCAGTATAACTTTCCAAATACCTTCCGGGCTCATTGATTTTTATGACATCAAAGTTGCGTTCGTATTTATAATAATTTAATCAAGAATCTGTGGTCACACGAGTTTAACGTCACGTTCGGTTGGTTTGGATCTATCATTAATGCGGACGCCAGGATTCGAATTCATGTCAGGTGTAGTGGAAATGATTTTTCATAAACTCTTTCCTCCAAGAAAATAAGGGTACATTTCCTATAGATTCTACCTACCCTCTAAGTGTAATTAGATGTGGATAGCCGAGGCGGGTAGTAAATGTAGTGTAGGTTACCAAGTGCTCGCGATGCTCTGAGGGGCCAAAATTGGAGTCAAATCCCATTAAAAGTGTACACCACTGTCTTAGTGCAATAACTTATAGTCACAGAAAGGTAGGGACTGGGAATGTTGCTTCTCGTAAACTAAATGTTTCTTAAATTTACCTGTAAGGTATTTATTGTCTGTGAAAATTGAATAACTCTTTGATTCAACTTTAAAAAAATATAAACCGATAAAAAAACCCATCAGATATGCCCTTACAGGTCCCCAATATCAAAACATTAAAAATCTTACAATTTGCTATTTCATACACACACCTATTCCTGTGTCTAGGTTATTTTAGTTATCAGGGAAACTCATAAATTTATTGCAAGGGGAGGGATTGAAATGTATCTTAGCCACTGGATCATATGTTTAAAATGAGTATTTAACTATTGTGATCATGATGACCTAGATTACGTGACTACTAGCGAGTCATTTTTAAACCAATAATAAGAGTATTTTACCCATAGCCATGATTATGTTAAAACTGTTGTGAAATCACAATATTGTAGATAATTTTATGCAAAACAATGTATAGTTAACATCTTTCCGTTTACCACTGTGTCACTTTATTAAAATTATTTCTTTAAATTTCACTAGTTCCTGTGTAAAAACACAAGGATTCATCCAATTGATACATCAATCACTCAATATTCTCTGAAACTCGCAACACTTTTTCCACTATGAACAAAGTCAACTTTGTAGAAATCTGTATTTTTTTTTTATAAAACTTAAGTTTGTGTGTTTCTTGAAATGAAATATTTGACTATAGTTCAAAGAGACCATAGTTCTATAACATGATCTTATTTATTTATATTTTTTATCATCAAAAGCGGAGAAGCAATGGGACTTGATTCATTGGATGTTATTAAACATTATTTAGGTATAAAACTTACAAAATACAAAATTTCTAAGACAGCCAAAGAAAGCGACATGACGAAGAGAGAAAATTTTCACTAGAGGTCAGGAAATAATTAGCAAATGATTAGCCAACAGAATACAACACACGCACAAAACACTATTAGTAAATAAATAAACGTCCTCCAAAAAAATAAACTGTTAGAGAAGCAGTTTTCCTAAAATAATAAGATTTTAACAATACCGTGTATAGTGACGTTTGGGTCCACGATCTGAGCTATATTTATTCCCTTACTTCTTTCAAGCAAGTACTTTATTTCGTAATTACAATAGAAAAGTATTTAAGTTAAATAAGTTTAAGTAATATTTTGTGTATACGATAACTTAACACATGGTAGGTACTTAAAGGATTTTAACACACTTGCTTTTAATAATTTTTTTACTATTTCATTCTTCTTTTTTATATCAAAGCTAATGTATTTCTTTTTATTCAATAAAAGCCCCAATTTGATCACGTGGACTTGTCATGAGATAAGTAAAGACATAGGCGCCGACTACGGGAGTGCTTTGCTTACTAAGCACCCTCAATATTTAAGCCTTTTAAAACCTTAATATTACGGCGCTAATTCTAACATGGATATAGAGTTGTGCTGCGAGCAGTGTTTAATAGCGTAGCAAATGGCAGGTGCTGCCATCTGATATGTAAGCAAGCGTTATTAAGTTGGTAGCACCCGCCTCTAGTGAACCGACAGCCTGCCATTTGTCACCATGTTTCCATTATAGTTTGGTTAATGGCTGTACTCGTATCGTAAGCATTATTTTTGTGTTGTGCATGTTTGTTTTCTTTTATTAAACATACCATCTCTACCCCCTTTTATAGAACACACCCACTGTTTTTAACAAGTCTGCGCCTATGGGCAGGGGTGGCCCGAGGTAAATTTTGCACACAGGCGGGATTGCTTTTTGACGCCCTCCTGTGTAACCGGTAGATAATAGTCTATTCACCATAGGAGTGGTGGTACGTGACAGCTATCTAAATTTACCAGACATACTCCCATGTATCCATTCGCCAAACCATATTACCTACAAAATCATAAATGTTGATTTAGGCCTATCATTTTTGGCAGTCAAAGCGTTCACAAACACTTTTTTTTCTTTTGACAGTTTTTTAAATCTTCTGCTAGCTGCCAGCTACCACATTTCCCATGGTGATTGGACTCTAGGAAAATATGAAAATAGCCCCCAAACCTAACGTAGCCTGGTAGTGATAGAAAAATAATTTGAAGAGAAATTCCACAAATGTTAAATATACGCTAAACGTTTCATTTCGAGATTGTACAAAAACTGTTAGGATTACAAATAAAACTATGAAGACCTATTTTGTAGACAATGTTCTCTATATTTTATTATAAGTTTAACATACACTTTGACATTATAAACGGTTTACGTTATAATTGCAACAAAAAAGTTTTAGGGCGCCATTTTTTCAAGATGGCAAATGTTAAATAACTTTTTTAAGAGTGGCACTAAATTCTAATTTATTCATCACAAAACTATACTAATATGTACAATTTATTGTCAATATCAAAAAGTGAACGTTTGTTATGCTTAGCAACTCCACTATTACGCCCAAGCTACGTTATGTTTGGAGTTGGTATTTGAGGATTATTTTCTTATCATGCCCAGGATACGTCAGGTTTGGGGACTATTTTCTTATCATGCCCAGGATACGTCAGGTTTGGGGGCTATTTTCTTATCATGCCAAGGTTGCGCTAGGTTTGTGGATTTTTTTATATCACGCCCACGTTAGGCTAGGTCTAGCTATTTGGCACCCCCTCGAACCGGCTCCCCGGGCAGTCACCTGGTTCGCACGGCCCTTAAGCCGCCCCTGCCTGTGGGTAATTTATTTTATAGATTATTAAATGTAACTGAATTATATAGTATTCCTAAATTTAATTCATTACCTTTTAAAATAATCACATTAGTATTATAGGTAAGTTAATTTAATTGATTAAAATACTCGGCCTACACATAATGCTCGTAAATTTATCTCGACACATTGTCCAATTTAATCAAGTAACAAGTAATTTTTTTTTACTTATCAAAATAATATAAAAGTCACACAGCTCGCAACTAAAATAACGTGCACAAAACTCATAAATTACAGAAGTGCGCAAGCTACCCAATGTCAAATGATCCTCTTAAAGAAGTTTTGTTCTCTTATTCAATGATATTGAATTTCCAGGGTTTCATACTTAGGCTAGAATATAAGTAAATAGAAGATCTTCAGTTAAAAAAAACTAAACAATACAAAACATAATCATCATTGTTTTTACACACTCTTTCTTAATCAGACCTTAACATTAATATAAATTTGTTTTAGAAAATTAACAATATCTTGATATTTAATTTTTTACAGAACCAAAATACACTATTTTTAGGTGTTTTCTAAAGAGTATATATACACACAATCTTCTCACTTACAAAGTTAAATCATTTGTTGAAGGAATATAAATTTGCACTTTTTTTTTTTCATTTCTACTTGTGCATTTAAAATAAATTAAGGATCTCGAACTTTCATATTTATTTTTATTGTACTATGTATGATTTCCGGTAACATACACTCTAAATGAAATCTCTTTCGTTAAGCTTACATAGCATCCTCCCAAAATCGCTCATCATTTTCAATACGTTTAATAAAACAGAATTTCTCAATGAACATAACAATCTCAAAACATTGCCGACCTCTCTGTTATATTGCCTGTTCAAAATCGATTGGACTGAGATATTAAATTATAATTTGCTATAAGTACACTACTTGTAATATAGACTTTACGTGGTTAATTAACACACAGTGAGAATAAATAATATAATTGCAATGGGAAGGATTATAATCTTTCATTTGCTAAATTTGTTAAAATATTGTGATATATAGTATATTTTAAAAGTAAAATATTGGTTTCTTTCCTACCAGGATTGAGGGGATTGGCTAAGAACTATTCGTGTAGTAGAGAAAATCATTTATCCTAGCGAGAGGTGTCAATAACGGAAACTATTTTTTAATTCTCAAGATTGAATTTTATTTCACTTTGAGCAAACTATAATAAAACTAAAAACTCACCCTAAACTTATAGAAACGATTGATTGCCTGCTCAGCTCTCTTTTTCATCCTCGATCCCCTTTTGAGTCATTGATAATTTAACTAACACAATCATATGTTCTTTTCGATTGCTATCAAAGCCTAACAAATAACAGAAGGAAACAGTGCCGTATTTAGGCAGGTGCAGGAACTAGGCCCAGGACGAAGGATCCCCTGAAATGGAACTAACAACAACAAAAAAAGTCATACACATTAGCTATATTTTCAAATTTTAATCTCACCACCATGCTCTGCTGTGCGGCTCAAATGTCGGTGAACCGATTGCGTCGAGGGGGCAAGAAGATTTTTAGCAAGTTAAAATTAATTAATAATGATTCAATGTTGGTCATTTATTCATTAATTTAACGTGTACTTTCTGAACCGACTGTTTATATCAGCACATAACTTATAAACTAACTTAAATCTAGAACAAACACATCTGTTAATTCATCACTATGAAAGGGGAAATCCACATTCCACAAATGATAAATTTTTCGGCCATGCCAGAAATCGAACATTCTTTCGACCCTTTCTCTGTGGTTCAATTATTTAAAAAAAAATGTCACTTTGAAAACTAATGAGCTGTGTTGTCATTTAATTGGAAAATGCCAATTTTAAGACTTTGCTATGAAAATAAGAGGGCAAAGTTGCTCACTAATACCAGCAGGCACCCGTTCTAGAAGCTATCAGCTCTCTAAAAAACCTTTGAGCGAATACAAAGTCTTTATAATAGCCAATACAGAAAAAGGCTCGTGATATATAGATTTCATCCACAAACATCGACACCATCTGTAAAATAGGCAAGCTGCAAAACACGTACCTTGTCATATAAATGTATACAATTAGTTTGTATTTTAATAGCTAGAAGATGTCCTTTAAATGGCGGTTTTACCAAGGCTATTGCCTCCCGATATTGTGTATTGAAGGAGCTAGTCTTTTTATATTGTTCTTTAATGGTATCGCTTCCTCTCTTTACCACCAAATTACCTCTTGAAGTAGCCGATTCTCTTGAAGCTGTTGTCGATTTCAGTGGATAAATAAATATACCGGACCTAATCCACACTCCATGTATAAAGAAAGTTCCATAAGATCAATGCTATTTAAAAAATATTTGACATTTCTCAAATAAAAGCGCTGACAAAATTTAAAATATCAAACCAGTATCCCTGTAAAGTTAACAAACTTAGCTAGATAAGTTTGATTCAAAATAAAGCTAGGATTTTTTTTATCTAAGTAAAATGGTTCGTTTTAAAAACACATTTAATCAGCATACTTAAGTCTAAAGAACTCTTTGCTACCATCTTAGAGAAAGTCACTTATAAAGGTCTTATGGTTATGTCTAGACCTTGTATTCTGTAACCACCATATCGAACTAATATTGGGTGACAAATCAAATGGCCTACCCTATCACAAAAAACACACTAACAGTACCTATTAATAAAAAAAAATGTGACGTCAAAATAATAAAGAAAATGTATTCCAGTAATTTTACAGTTCCACTAACATTAGTAAAAAGATGACAAAATTCTCAGAATATAGAAAGAGATGAGGTATTTTCCGGCCGACTAATGACTAGTCCTTACAAGTCGATTGACGAGGGTTGACAGCAGGGGAAAATTTAGTTATTATTAGTACCACGTCTTACTAGCCGTTCGGGTTATAAGCACTTACGCTAATGTGTAATGGTAGGGTGGTTGTGAGATGAAATGGAGGACCTACAGTTTAACGTGGAATCCGAACCACGGTGGAGGTCTGGTATTCCACACATTCACAAGTTGTGATTAATACACGTCTTGTCAGAGGGGAAGGAAGGGTTTGGCAATCAGATAAATCTGTGCCGGGACCGAGGATTGAACCACAGACCCCCAGCACAGAAGTCTGACACCTTACCAAAACAAGTATAGTTGAAGAGAGGAGGATGAGAGGAAGGGAGGGGAGGGCAGGATGACGAGGGTTGACAGCTGGGGAAGGCGCGGGAGTATGAGTGACAGGATAATTTACATCTTGCATCCCATTCGGCGGCATTGATTGTTTTTTCTTTGCATGTTTGGCAATAGTGGCTTTGAAGATAATCAGGCTAGATGGATTAACTCTGTGGCTTATTTTTCAGCATTGTTAAGTTTTATTATGCCTATTTCCCCTATACTCACCTATCATACGAATAGTAGAATTGCACTTTTCTTGGTATCAATATTATTAACAATATCGTACGTAACTTTAGTCACGTAGACCTACAATGAACATCCACCTTACCTCCCCTTCCTTCCTATCCGCACTTACATCCAAACCCCGACAAGATAGCATCATTGCAGAAACCGAAAAAAAGAGACTACGCCAGGCGTGTTGAGTATGGCCGATGGTTCATAGACTTTACTACTGTCAAGAGTTATAATATTCTGGAAGTAGCATATTTATCTGATGAAGCGTGTTTTCATTCGTCCGGTTACGTGGACAGCCAGAACAGTCACATTTGGTCGTCGAATAATCCTCCTAAGATACCAGAAACACCATTTACATGATCAGAAGGTTGGTGTGTGCTGCGTTATTTCTCGTAAGCGGATAAACGGCCGCATATTCTTAATTGACCACATAAACGCGGAACGTTATTGTGAAATATCATGCACCCTTTCTTCGGATATTTAATAGAGGACGAATCCCCCCCTGGCTACTTACAGCAAGATACTGATACTGCACATACAACCCATGTAGCCATGGCGTTGTTGCGCGATTTGTTTGGGGACATGTTAATTTCTAGGGCATAAGGATGGCCCCACGTTCATCAGATTGCACACCCACCCGTGTTATCTGTAGGGAGGAACTAAAAAGGAAGTGTTCGAAGATAATCTTCACTCTTTGCTTGAACTGAAGAAAGCCATCACAACATTTATCAGCAGCATATAACCGTTTGGACTATCACGGATTTTTGCCAAAAAGATAGAACGTGTATGTGTATGTCTGAGAGGACTTTGAGATCATTTCCAACATTTATTGTCGCACGTGAGAATGTAGCTATTATATATGTATTGGCATCGGGAGATGCATCTACTTTTGGTTCACATTGTATATCTAAATCGAAACAAATTTAAGATAACTAAAACTCTAAATGATTATCAAAAATAATAAGGGCAATATTTAAACTTTTTGTCCTTTCATATAAATAAAGATATGTACAATATGCTTTCATTTTGAAGCAATTTATTTTTATTTTTAGTAATACTGCTCATTTGATGAATTGACTGTTTATATTAGCACACGACTTACAAATTAGCTTAACTCTGGAACAGAAACATCACTATGTAAATTATTGCCCATTGAAGCTATACAAAATTACATATTTTATTGCACTATTTGAACCAGTGTATATTGGTGCTTAGTTGATTTCATATCACTACAGATTACAAGTTATGAGGGTTTAAACTTGGTTATATCTACGTATTTATTGATAATTGTTAAAAAAAAGTATTTAATGCAACAATACACACGTGACGCACACAATGAAATAATTATAGTTTGTCAAGTAAAAATAGTGTTTAGTTAATAAAGAGTTAACAGTGATAAAATTAAATAATTTTTAATATTTATACATGACTAATTTGTTTTGTTTAAATTTCTAGTACATGCTGTCATTATAGGGCCCCTACACGATCATTCTGATTGTCAGTCCTAAAACTGACAGTCTGTCAGTATGCTTTCTATTATTTTCTTAGTAGCATATATAAATTAGAAAAAAAAGTGAATATAGATTATAATGTTAAGCTTCTGTAGAAAATGTTTACAAAGGGATAAATGAAGTTTCATACACCTTTACAAGTCCTTGCCCTCTTATATTACAATCAATTATAGAAAGTTTTAGACTTAGACGTTCTAAGCGATTATATCTTGATGTGGGACCTCCAATCTTAACTTAAGATACAATAATTTGTAAAATTGGGGAGGAAGTCAAACCCTGATCTCTAGATCAGTAGGAAGTCACGTTTCAGAGATAAAGAAAGTGTCGAACAGGTGTATAGTTATTTAAAATACTGCAATTTAGAAATTTCAAACCAATCCTTTATATATGTTGTACCAAATTATTTCAAACTTAAATATGTTTTACTTACACTCAACATTAAGACGATAGCTCTCCAATCGTATGAGTAATTTTGTCATATAAAATATCTCACAGTTTAAATATACATTTATGCTTCAGGAGGCCCTAATTTAATATTGTCTCTGCCCGCCTCGGTATCCAGATAGTCTTAAGGCCGTTCTCGCAATAGACTAGACTACCGATGGCTGGGAGATGGGGGCTTGAATCCGTCAGATGTTTTGAGGGTGGCTTTCCCTAAATGGTTTTCCACAACTCCCCATGCCAATGTGGGTACACTTCCTCTAAGTTCAATCTAAGGATGCAGAAGATTGAATTTAGAAGAAATGTGCCAGAATATTTGTGGAGGGAAAGTGGGAAACCATTTAGTTAAAACACACTAGGTACACTGGGTCAGGATTATAGCTTACATCTTATTGTTACTTGAAACCTGGACTAGATAAACCTGATATTTAGTTCGTGTGCCCACAGATGTGCGTCACAATTCATATCGCAGCCCTGTGTGCCTCTAGTAGTTTTTTTCCACTGCTTGGTTTTATAATCTTTCTTTAAACCATACTCATTTTTTGTCCTTATGAAAGATAATGTAGCTCGATAATGGCCAGCGCACGTGTACTAATTGCAAATATTTATAATCCCATCGCCAGACGTGTGACTTCTAGCGACCAGAAGTTTTTCAAATTAAACTAATCATTCCCACACTCGTCCATGTGTTTTAGTCATGACACTCTCAGCCTAATGGCACGAGCTGATGGCTGGGGATGTTAGACTAATCAAGAGCCTTGCACGATGTTTCAGTTGCGTGATGAGCCCGGAAGTGCCAACGCAGAGCGACTTCTTGCACCAAAGGACGCAGTCTCTGGACTCGTTGAGCTCTGGGTGCACCACCCATACGAAAGAGCTTATTAAATTGTCTTATGTTACGAAAGAGCAATTTGTTTAACCCTCTCTCTTTCCACACTCACCATACCTCCCACCACGACTCACGTTGATGGGACTTACTCATGTTCCACCGCGACTCACGTTGCCGGAACTTCCTTCCGTTCCACCGCGACTAGCGTTGCCGGAACATCCTTATGTTCCACCGTGACTAACGTTGCCGAAACACACTCGCCGACCTTTTCCTACCCACGCGTGTCTGACCACGACTTCTCCGCCGTCATCGTCAACTACATAAACCAGTTACCCTCGAGGTCGAAGGGATGGATAACAAGCTCCATTTGGAATTTCTGTTCTTCCTCCATTGTTTGGGGACTTCAAGATTGGATGATTGAAAATGGACACACACACCATAAAACGTGCGCTGAAAACAAACCTGTGGTTCTGTTTTGCAGGATCAGGTGTTTTCCCTGTTGATCAATTACTCGCACGAATAGCGCGACCTGCCACTCTCGTCATCAGCACGGATCCACACACCAAGCCTGGGATGCATTGGCTCGCCATCTTTATTGACAAGATCGGAATAGTAGAAAATTTGACAACTACGGTTTCCCCCCCGTATAAAGTAACATCTGTCATTTATATGCAAAACAGTTCTCGCACGTCTCATTGCAAGATACAACTTCAAATCATAGCCTCAGACGTCTGCGGCCATTACTGCCTGATGTATCTTCTTCTATCGCGGCCAGAACATTCCAATGAGTATATTTCTAGCTCTATTTTCGGACACCAATCATACTGGCAACGACGCTAGTGTGTTAGATATTACAACTATTTGTCAAGAGGTCAGGGTCCTGCCACTTCTCAAGAGCCTACGTCCAATAAACGTGCGCCTTGTCATCCCCTATAAAAGAGGCGTCCCAACAGTTTTTCTTCCATTATCACGACAGTCGTCGAAGCGATCAAACATCATGGAAGGTCAAGATGTTTGCACTCGCAAAGCAAATCCGTTGAACCTGCTCTTTATCATCAGTATTTTCAACACTTTGTTTCCGCTGGACGAAGTCGACGCCAAACGAGTTATCGTCGGCATGAGTATCAAGAACAACTTTACGGATTATGCCCAGCAAGGAAAATGCGGAGAGAACTGTGTGGTGTTTAACCGTACAGAGTGGCAAATACTGGACATCTACAAGTCGGTAATATCAAAGTTTTATAGCAACACGTAACCTCCTCAGAAGATTAATCTAACTAGTCATGAAATCTCTCTTAGATGCATGTGCGGTGACCGTATGGTCATCATCAGCGAGAAACAAGACGCCGGACTCGAACGCGTCAACTATCTAGGACCTAGCTGGGCGCGTCTTTGTGAAATGTGAGACTTTATTGACGTCGCCGCTGACCGACGAAATATGTGTTCAACATCCGTCACACAATATTACAACGATTTGATCGACACACTCGTCGTGGATTTATGCTACTTGCTAACAGAATCAGTGGATTTGTTCGACCTCAAACAGCCTACGGTTGAAACGCACATCAGAAACCTGGATCTTATCAGTGCTACCTACTATATTTGTCAAGTCATCGGTTTGGACTATTGCATGTTGGATTGTGAAATAAAAACAATTTTACTAACACATCTAAGATACATTGTATAAAATCGTATAAACGAATATATTCGTCATTCCTGTAATAGTGTGTAATCAATATTATGTGTGTATGTGAAACCTTTAATGTATAGTAAATATATGTTTGTAATATCGTGTTTTATTAACGCAAAACCTCTTTGTCCCTTAAACGTAGGGTAATCATATACAAGTCTCAACTTGTCAAGCCGCCAAACTGGCACCAAGCATGAACAGGGTAAATGACATCAAAGTTTCAAGGTCACGATCTATTCCTGCTTCTACATGTCGATCCATCAAACTGGCACCAGTTATGGGTTATCAGGTGAAAACCCATAGCTACATAGAAGACCAACGGAAAAAACTCCAGAAATAAACCTTTGCAACATTGAAAGAGGACAACAGGTCTCACAATTTTTCTGAGTATGGGAGTGAAGAAAAGGAACTCAGTCTAGATGGTAATAGTTGCGTGATGAGCCCGGAAGTGCCAACGCAGAGCGACTTCTTGCACCAAAGGACGCAGTCTCTGGACTCGTTGAGCTCTGGCCACAGCTCTGGATCTGGTTTTAATCCGGAGAATTTGTCGTCTCGGCGCCGAGTCGTCGTCAAGCCGTTCGAAGAGCCCGACCAGGAGGAGGTGCCTTCCTTCATGAGGTAAGTTGGATCATCATGTAAGGGGTTTACTTTGAACAACGCCTCTGTCATCTTTTAGGGAGTGGGAGACGTTCTATAATCTGCACAAATGGGATACTTTTAGTACAGTAAAATAAACAGGAATGGTTTTATTTAAAAAAAATTAAGTCCACGTCTGGATCAATGCATAAATGATTAAAGTAACTTTATTTACATGACTTAAATAATTAATTCCTCATATCATAATACTCATATAGTATGATTTTTTTTTCTAGTTCAAAGTTAAAGGGCTAGTTCTGTACTCCATTACACCCCCCTCCCCCCCAAATAATTAAGAGCTAGCGACATGTATTAAGAAAACAGAGTGGTATTTGTTACGTAATGATACTCAAATTTGATTGGATTTTTTTTTTTTTCAAAATTTTAGTTGTACTAGGTACAATTTTATACCAGTGAAGACTGTACGAGGATGAGGGCATGCACTATGGGGGGTCTTATTATAAAAATTAATTTTTAAGGAATATAAACTATAAC
Source organism: Timema bartmani (assembly GCA_902151455.1). Taxonomy (NCBI): domain Eukaryota; kingdom Metazoa; phylum Arthropoda; class Insecta; order Phasmatodea; family Timematidae; genus Timema; species Timema bartmani. Next base: position 15,847 of record CABFWB010002250.1, on the reverse strand, counting down.
ATTATTATACCGATGATATTCATGCTTAGAGCTCAAAATTAGTACTTTCTTGGAGGAGTATTTATTTTACCAATGAGATTTTCTGTGCTTGCGCTAGCAGAGAAGAGCATGGCCCCCACATCCTGAAGCAGGCCAGGATCTCTGGCCGGACCCCCTTACTACCGCATCTCTAAGTATATTTTCTATCTTTTGTCGACGTAAATTTTCACTAACTTAAGTAAAATCAACTTTCTCAGCTAAATCATTTTCGATTTACAAAATTGCTAGGTGATTAAGTGCTCTTGACCTGTTATGCTTCTTTGCTATGTTTTCAATGAATTTACCAGTCTGCTAAGTGATCTTTAGCAGAAGAAATAGAAACTGGTACTGTACAAAACAATTTAATGGTGAGGCAGATATTGGAAAATATACCTCACAGGTTTTTTTTTGTTGTAAATTGTGCTTGGAAGTCTAATCACGCTTCTTACAATGCCAAAAACTGTCTTGTGAATACTTTTAAGGTGAAGGATTTAGTTCAGTAACTCTCCCGACAGATCTTTCTCTTATGTATTTCACAAGTTTTTCTGTTTTTGCGGTAAGTTAACCATCGTCCAAGCTATGTATGCTCAAATGTGTGTGAATATTTCACATTTGGCATCTATTGCTTCGAATCTTGTTTTTAAATCATTGGTAGGAAAAGCCAATACTTAGTAAACTACGGAAATTCTGAAATCTTGTTTAGGTTCTTTAGAAGTTTTCTGTTTTCGGGAAATTGAAGTTACTCCTACTGCTTAGCAACTACTTTTGCTTCTTGAACAACACTTTCCCACGATTTACGTAAGTACTGCATCTCTTGCACCAAGTATCTTTTAAGTGCGGTCTTGACATCAAGGGATATTACTTTACTTTGTATGAAAACGTTTTTGTTGGCAATACATGCTAAAATTGTATGCCAAAACATTCATTGGCAGACTTTGGTAAGAATGGTTACTTACAGAAATGTTTATTCCTGGAGTGAGAGTTACATTTTTTTAAAGGGGTGGGGGTTGGTAACATTTATTAACTTTACAGACCCGCCACGCCGGTTCCCCCTTAATCCCGGGCCCCCAGGCTATAGCCCAGTCACCCCCCCCCCTCTCCTTGTGGGGCCCACGGAGAACGGTTTTACATAATTAAACACATTTATCCAATTTCAACATGAAGTCATCCTTAAAGCCATCATAAATATATATTGAAATATATGTTTCCAAATTTTCAATAAAAATTAATTTAATGTGACTTTAATTGAAACTCTGAATGAACTGTATTACTTGTGGAAATACTGTAAACTATCTTATATACTATAGCGAAGAACCATTTATTTCAGTGATTAAAGTAGGTGATTATTTCCACTTCCAGTATCAATCGCAGCCCTTTCTACACACGTGTTTGCAGCTTTATTTGTTAGCATAGTTTATCATTTAATTAATATTTTAAAGGTGGAACCGTCTTTAACCTTTATCAATAACTCTGCTAATTTTGTAAATTCAGAAAGATCACACTTGGGTAATGATTTGATTCCTGGGCGCCTGGTTCTAGGCCTACTTTTCTAGGCTTACCTTTCTTCAAAAAATATAATAGCTTATCCGAATATACTGGATAGGGCCAATAAGGAGTGACACTCAGCCTAAGCACATTGTCTTTTATTACATATAGCACATAATGCAAGATACATATTCTAATGTAACTTGATTAGGCCATATATTTATTCCTTAATAAGCTATTGGGGTGCAGAGACGGAGGAGAGGGGGCAAGAATTTGTTACATCCCCTTGAGTAAATTTCCCTCGCTACCCTTAGATGTTTTAAAATCCCCCAATATTATCGACTAAGGAGTTGAAAGAGGGGTTAAATCAAACTCTAAATTACTTCTACACGCATTCAGCTTTCAAAAATTTGCCGGAGAAGACCACCTAAAATATCTTCTAGATCATATAAATTTAAACACTCTTTTGGGAAGAGAGAGGAACATTCTCAATAGCTTCTAAGAAGGTCCAATTTTCAAAAGATTGTGAGTTGAGGACCACTTAAATAGCTTAAAGAGGCTTCTAATTTTCTATTAAAATGCAGGACTGGAGCGATCTAAACAGCTTCTAGAAGCATCAAGATTTTAAAAAAAAAGTCTGGGGAAGACTACTACAATTAAATTATAAAAAATCTCATTTTCAAACATTGTGAATTAGGACCACTCAGAAAGTTTTTAGGGAGATCCAATTTTCCAACATTTATTGGGGGGTAAAGGGGAAGAAAAGAGAGAAGTCTCAAAAAAATAACACAAATAAGATTCCACCACCACTGTATTTATGAATTGTTAAGTATGATTACACTTTGATACAACGAATAATTTAAATCAAATCACTATATCTGTGTATCAGATTAGTTAACTTTAATTTTGCTTGATATAACTAATACAATAATATTACCCAAAAAATTCTAAATAACCATCTTTGGTGGCCACGTGATCTAACATGCTACTCTCGTGTTAGACTAAACTGCTAAAGACGAGGAGATCGGGGTTCGATCCCAGTCGGGTGCAATAAGAGTGGTTTTCCCTAAGGGATTTTCAACTCAAACGCGGGTGCACTTCCTCTAAATTAAGCCCTCTTAATCCCCAACACATTAGTGTAATTAGTACATAAGAGCCAGTTTCATAGTCAGTTTTAGTACGCCTCAAGTGCGGCGCTATACTAAATACAAGACGTCACCTACCTGAAGTTGAATTGAATGGGCCAGTTTCATACGCGAAACTAGCCCATTCCATTTTGGTCTAGGTAGGTGTCGTCCTGTATTTAGTATCGACTCGTACTTTAGGCGTACTAAATCTGACTATGAAACTGGCCCAAACCTATAATCCAAAAGTATAGTAAGACGTGGTGCTAAATATATATGTATAAAAATAATTATTATGTCATATTTAATAATTGTATATTTGAATAACATGCCCAGAGAGAGATTAAATGGAGGACACTTTGAACATTCCACCTTACGGATGTTAGAAGAGGGAGCAAAAAAATTGAGATTAAAATCCCAATACATTTTTTTCACTGTAAATAAATATATATATATTGTTCCCATTCCAGCCCAGTCAAAGGGGACCAAGATTAGGTGAGCCAGATCGTCCTTATTTGTTTTATGTCTGTGACAACGTCACAACCCCATGTCATCATGGAAAAACCCGAGGGGAAATGGAGGGGAAATTTTCTCACAGATGTGGAAAGGGGGTAAAGCTTTGAGGTGGAGAGGGAAAAATCACAGTGCTGTACGATGAGTGATATGACTCGTCAGAGAAACTGGGGTTCCCATACGGCCTGCATACTGCTCTTGCCACTGAGAGTTCTCTCAAAAAATAATTGTTATATATATCCCAAAGTACCTGCCCATATTTGAAAATAGAGAACGAATTTAAAAAAAGACACAAAAACTGTTTATTTGACTTCGTAAAATAAGATGCCGCTTAAAATATTATATATTTCCATTTAATAAACAAAATTATGTATTAAATAGCCAAAGCTATTACCTATGCTTTTAGTGAGGACTACTCCAATTATGAAAATTGAAAAATGACACCTGGACACGGGAATCGAACCCGGGACCTTTAACCATGTACGCCAATGATCTAACCACTGAGTTATCCAGGATTGATCCCGTGCCCAGGGTCATTCTTCACTCATATTTTAAGGCAGAGCCTATGATGGACGTGTGGAAATCATCGGCTCTAAGTATGTTATTGTATTAATATCATGAGCTATCAGATAACGCAGCCATCTTCGACTCGGTAGTTGGTAGAATGACCCAGGGCACGGGACGAATCCTGGATAACTCAGTGGTTAGAGCATTGGCGTACTAAGCCAAAGGTCCCGGGTTCGATTTCCGTGTCCAGGTGTCATTTTTAATTTTTCAGAATATGAGACAAAATTATTTTGAAATTATCTAGAAAACGTTCACCAAATTAAAAAATGACCTTGCTTTAATTATTCATCATCAAAGCCACACAACCTTTTTTCAAAAATGGCTCTCGCATTTTGCATACTTTTACATAAGTAGCTGGAAACTTAAATATGTATATATTATGCCTAGTAAGTATAGTATAATTTACGGAAGTGTGCTATCAAGATGTTTGTTTCAACGAAGTGCGTACTCCCAGCGAGAAACACTTATTCGAGCAATTATCTACTAAGTTTTTACTTACGCCCCTAGTACTAACTCCAGTCCCGTTGCTGATTTGGTATATTTGTTTTTATGTTGGTAAAGTACAATGCTGTGTGGCTGTTTATATTGACCAAATATTCAAAATCTTGTAACCTTATTACAACATGGAAGGAAAATTATTGTTTGGCTCACCGGTTCTGCCCCCATTTGGCTCGTCCCGACGAAGGCTCCACTCAACGTAAACATCGCGGCTCAAGTAAAATCCAACTGAACTGAGAGACCATGATTTGGTATCCGCCTCCGAGTGTGCCTCGTCCAAAGAGACAAGAGACGATCGACATGCGCAGATCCGTGCGCGCCGACGAGTGTCGCGATAGTAACAGTTCTATTGTGTGGCGGGCGGTTTGAATTATGCCGAGGCTAAGCGAACAAATTCCAAAATAGTGCACTCCCCTCTACTCCTCTTCACACCCTTGCTTCCCGCGCTTTGAGAGCACGTCATTGTTATCGTGTGTATAAAATGGCAGGACTCTATTGTGCCAGTACACATTTCGCTACACGTTCTAGGTGAGACACTTTAGTGTTTGATAGGGTTAGTTTGTCTGTTTCAAAATTCCGTTTGGCAATAATGATTTCTAAATTACTCTTTGGCGATATTAGGTTAAGATTTAATCTTTGTTTATCTAAATAATTTGTTGAGTTTTACCCTTCTTGTACTTTAGTCACATCATGTTAAATGATTGTGTTTATCGTATTACTGAGAATTTAATCTATTGCAGATTGATACTTTGTTGGTCAAACCAGTGGCCGTGAGCCCGTGTGTTTCGTCTGCTAGCTTTGTTAGTTGATAGGTTACTAAACTATAGTAAATCATTCTATGATACATTTTTGTTGTATATTTATATTGCGCCTTAGAAAGGCTGTTAAGATAAACTTTTATCTAGGGGACCTTGCCAATTACTTTTGAAAATTGAGAGTCGCTGGTGGTGGCGAGCTAATTCCATTGTGGTAGTGCCTAAACCTGTAGGTTATAATTTCTATCTTCGTCATTATAATTATTTTGAACTGAATTGTACGAAGGTCAATTTAACTATAAATGTGTTTGGACTCTTTGGTCAGCCATCTTTGAGCTCGGGGTCCTGCCCCAGGTCTTAATAATTACATTGTTTTTTGAAACGGCCATTGTGTATGATGTCTGCATCTAACGCTAGGAATGTCTCTTTCTCTCTCTTCGAGTATTGTTATTTGTTGAATAAAAAATAAAACTCTCTTGTAATCAACCTGTCTGTTATTTATGGGCATAAGTGTACTGAAAAGGGGGGGAGGTTACAATCTGCTTACGGCCTTGATTTATGATACCACACAAATGAAAACACATTTCTCTCTGACTGCATACCAATGCCCAATAGTTCTTTCATGACTTGACAAACATGTGCAGGTCATGTGTCCTTTAGATTAACTCTACTACTAGCACTTCCAATAATTAGAAATAGTACTAGTAGTAGTAGTAGTAGTAGTAATAGAAGAATAGTTTGTACGATTGTGGGGGCTTGTACGCATCAGATTTTAAACTTTGTCTTTATATAATTATTCTTCTTTGTCATGTTACAAGAACATATAATAATAATAATAATAATAATAATAATAATAATAGCACCGCGTCTTACTAACCCGTTCGGGTTGTACGCTTAAGTACTAATTACTCTAATGCGTTAGCAATTGGGAGGGTTGAATTTAGATGAAGTGAACCCACATTTGTGTGGAGGGAGAGTGGAAAACCATTCAGAAAAAACCACCCTCAGTTCACCCGACCGAGATTCGAACTTCGATCTCCCCATCCTCAGCAGTCTGGCTCAACAACAACCAGTGCGTTAGCCAACTACGCCACCGAGGCGGGTCTTATATAAAGTAAACTACCGCATATACCGATCACAATGGGAAACTAATAAATTAATAATATGAAATCCATTCCAACATAATAAAACCTAACTTTTTATCTATTATCCATTGAGAATGTTTTCCATTCCGGATGGAAGACCCGATGACAGCAACATTCTTTTGGTAACTCGCCTCTCGGCAGTCAGCCGATTCTGGCTCCGCCCACTCGACGACAAATATCGTCGGGCAACTTCATCCAGCGACTCGCGTCAGCTGATAATCGTCCAATGTGTACATAGATTTACGCACTACTATCGCAGTAGACTAGACTGCCGATGATGGGGAGATCAAGTTTCGAATCTCGGTCGGGTGTAATGAGGTTTACCCCCCCTCCCCCCCAAATGTGTTTCCACTCTCCTTCCACGCATATGCTGGCACATCTCCTATTAATATGACCTTCCTAATATCTACAACCATTAGCGTAGTTAGTAAATAAGTGATAAACCCAAACAGGTAGTTTAAGACGCGGTGTAATATAAAAAAATATGATGGTCATCTTTATAACAAAACTAATACATACAAATGAGTGTGCCTCTGTCTGTTCCTCTCACTCTCTCTCACACACACACTCACACAAAATACACCAAACCAATTGTGCTGAGATTTCGCATGGACATGATTCGGATTTTCAGTTAGCCCATTGAATAATTAAAGTTTCTGTCCACCGTTTGGTTACGAGATGGTGGCCTTTTTCTCAACTTCTTCTTATTGGACTTTCCTTGAACCAGATTGGAAATTGTAGGTCCATTAAAGAAACACCAACATATAAAAATGAATTTTTGTATGTTATTCTTTGATGCAAAAACTGTTTAGAGAATGGTAGTTGATTATTCAAATAATTAATCCAAAAAATTAAATCATGATATAATCATGAAGTAAAGCCATCAGTCTCATGTCGTTTGTAAAAGAGTCCTGTCTATCTATTTTGTTTCAATAATATAATAATCTATTTTAGGCAGGGATTGCGTTGTATATGAGAGCGTTTGTTTGTAGACAGCTGTGGCCGTAGAAAGAAAGGGTGATGGGGTATTGTTAGTTGAATTATAAATTGCTATTTGCTGTCACGATAATTCAAGCGCTCTTATTTTTAGCATCTTCCAACAGTGTAAACTCAAGAAACATTTTAACAATTAAAATGCCGTGTTTAATACATCCTGAGTATTCCAGTGTTCTATTAAGTATATACACATCTAAATATACACAAACAAATGCTGCCCGCTTGATAACCAGGAGCCCGTAACATTGAGCTATTTATGTGAAAAGCACTGACCTTACAGATGTAAGCCAACTTCCTTCATGTTATCTATTTGCAATGTTTTTATGGGCATTTCAAATAAATTGCAACAGTTTAAACTAAAAATGAATATAAGAGGGTATAATTGGAATGAGTTCTGTAAGGACATCTTCTACCTTCACACATCCAGTTTAAATGATGTCTTCTATAATGTTGCGCTTGCATATATGTATTATAAAACCATGGCCACAAAAATTAAAAGTAAATTTTTTAATAGTTCGACTAATAACAGAGCTATGGAAGTTAATCGTTTAACCAAAATTTCAGAATATCGGGAAGCCCGCCTTGCATGCATACAATGCCATGACATGTCATGCAGTGCAGAAAGCTACTTTTTTTTTACAGCTACAAAAGTAAAACAATGTTCGTATAATCATACGTTAGGTAACTTTATCTGCAGCTCTAACTTTTGTTAGATACTAATGAGATATATAGAATAATACTAATAATATAGTAACATTTTATCAACGATGACTGTAAAAATATTTTCATATTTTCTAAAAGGGTCATTCATAGCAGACTCCTACTATACAATACTTCAGCTTCTGTATTTACTAATTTTACTTATTTTTAAAATCCTTATTATTAGTTTAGGTATTTCCTCAGCTCAAGGATATATAATTACATTTTGCTCGATTAAGAGACATCTAAGACAAACAAATCTTAACTTTTTAAAAATAAATGGTACGGCGCACCGCACAGATTTCTCTCTCTTTATATAAACTCGTAAGATTTCTGAACGGAATAATGTACATTGTATCATCACCACTCCACATAAGAACACGCATAAAATAATATACAATGATATATAATCAATGAGAAAAGAGGCGCATCTTTGT
>CABFWB010002249.1:84143-116388 GCA_902151455.1 Timema bartmani | reverse complement strand
CAAAATCTCGAGTTCGATTTTTTTGACGATCACCATACTTTCTCTACCTGTAAGATAGAGAGAAAGTAAAAAGTTTATTTAGCAAACAATTTACAAGTAAATGAACATATTCACAATATAAGCCTGTATATATATTTATATTTTTTTATATATAATATATTATATATATTGTTTTGGATATAATAAAGAAAGTTATTTGTAGTGATCTGAATTAATCCTTTAACAATATAATAAAATTGATATGGTGGTTGAAGATGTTTAAGATGAATAAAGATTTGTTCTAGTCTGACCAATAATATTTCTTCAATAGTAAAACAAATGATCCAAAAAAAATGTCTTCTGGCAATAAAATAACCTAAAGCTTGTAACTAACAAGAAGTACGTAGTTGTACACTGAGACTAAGGAGTAACCAGATCCGTATATCTTAGTGTTATACATTGATTGAAAAGTTGATGCCGTTATTATCGTTACTTAGGTATTAAGATTTCACCTTGGATTTAAAGAAGACTTCAATAAGTTACTAAAATATATTCACAGAGAGTATCTTTTTTTGGGTGTGCTTAGCATAAGGTTTGTGGAGTGAAAAGAGTCTAAACATATGTATCTCTTACTTTTCATAGTTATTTTTTATATCAAAAATATTGTCATACATACAAACACCTCGCTGAGCTTTATGTAGGACACAAATTTAACAATGATAGGACGAGGTTGGGTTTAGTTCTTTGGGCCTATTCTACGACTTCTGTCAATGTCGTCCAAGCATATTATTAGAAATATTAATTTTGTTGTCAACTATGTCCACTAAAATAGCTGTAGTCTCACCTGCCCTCACAGAGATTCCAAAAACCGAATAGTGAACACCGTTTCGCCTTTGGTATTGTTCCAGATCGTCTATAGCTGTAGCAATCTCCCGTGTACAGTCATAAATCTCCTTATCACGCATCTTTAGCTCACTCCCTAAATTCTAGTTCGATTCAATACAGAATTTAAGAGTGGATTAATTGACCTCTTCCACGACAACCCGTGTTACGGCCTTCATGATACTGATGAACAAGAGATCATTTTTATTTTCCAAAACCTCCTTAACTCGCTCTAGCATCAGGATTGCAAGTCCACATTATTGGCAACGATTTACTTGTCTGCCATAACGCACTAAATACAATTATTCACTTTGATATTTGTTAAAAATGACACACAGCTGTGATGTCAGTATTACTTCTATTAATCAGGCAATATTACTAGTTGTTACATAAGAACACAACTAAACCTTAATTTAACACCTACAATTACTTAAATGAACATAAGTTGAGAGACACATAAACCAACCTAATCCGCCATCTTAGTATCATCTGATCACTGGAACTAAAGATTAACAAGACCAAAATATATTAGACCGTGGTCTGAGTGTTTTATTGACTGATCTTCCTTCCGTCTGACTCTCTAATAGTCTTACAATCTTACAGTTTGATACTCCTGTGAAAATGATATGATGTAAAGGGATAAATTCACATTACAAACAGTTTATATTTATTAAAGTACAGCGTGGTTCTTACTAACATTAATTCTATGATAATTATGATAATAGGTGACTATTAAAAATAGTTTAATGTACTGTTTAAAGTGAAAAGGGTATAAATAATACAAAATGTATGGGCGTTTGGAGGTTACAGCCATTTGAGTTAGCGTAAATAAACTAGTGGAAATCTCTTTGAGTGGAATTACTGTAATTGTAACTGATGGACTTTCGTCCGTCTTGAACTCACAACATTAACTTAAAAATCTTTTATTTTTGAAGTTTGCACATTATAATAACTTAAATTTGCCATCGTAGTGGTTAGTTACTAATTTCAATAAATTGTGTAAAGTGTTTTTACATCTAAAAATAATTTTAATTTTCTCATATAGAGAAAGTGTGTGTGTGCCTCTAGCTCGGAAAAGTGGGTCATACATTTCTGTCTCTCTGTATGTCTGTCTATATCTGGGGGTGCAACAGAAGCATTTTTATCGATTTCGTGCAAACTTGATAAATTATATGTTATACAGTTACACCTTGAGATGAGATCATAATCCTGGATCTACATGATTGTAAGACCATAATGAGAAAGAAAGTACGCGTGATTGTGTCGTACCATTATTTGTCAAAATTGTGGTTTACACAAGAGTAATGTTTGGAAAGATTAGATCCTAATAGGTTAGTTGAATATTTAGTTTCAGAACTGTTAGGAGATACTAATTATTATTTGTGCACATTCCGCTTAACCTGAAAATTAGCAATCTTACCATGACTGATTACAGTGTAGCACCATCTTATAAATAACACCCTTGTACTAGTAAAATCAAGCAAGGTGATGTTGCTACCTCGTAGGTTACAACATTACTTGATGGGGCATCAGTAAGAAGCCATTGATAGATTTTATTTAATTGTGAGGTGACCTGGCGGTCTAGGGGTAAGGGGTCGGACCTCTGTGCTGGGGGTCCGGGGCTCAATCCTCGGTCCCGGCACAGATTTATCTGATTGCCAAACCCTTCCTTCACCTCTGACAAGATGTGTATTAATCACAACTTGTGAATGTGAGGAATGCCAGGCCTCCACCGTGGTTTGGATTCCACGTTATTTTGTAGGTCCTCCATTTCATATCACAATCACCCTACCATTACACATTAGCGTAAGTGCGTACAACCAGAACGGATAGTAGGACGCGGTGCTAATAATAATAATTATTATTATTTAATTATGCAGTGAACATGGTGATTATAGTATTGATAAAAGTATTCATGACATAGAATTTAAGATAAAGATATACTTTAGCTTTAAATGTAAGAAAAGCAATTTGAAATGCTTGAGTAAATAAGTTGCAGTTGTATTACATTTTTATAATATTGCTATACACTATTAATTACAATAATGAGTTAGGGTTGGGTAAAGTTGAAATTAGAGGAGATGTACCCACATTTGCGTGGACGCAGACATTGATACTATTTAGGAAAAACAACCTTCAGTACACCAGGCAGGGATTCAAGCGCAAACCTCCCCGTCACTGACCAACTAGACTTAAGGAGCCTAACATTTAGTCCGCATGACCAGAGTGGTTATTCTAATTTAAAAAGTTTTCGTCTTCAAGCAAGTAGAATATTGTTCATTTTTATTATATCATAAAGCATTTATTAATCCTTAAAAAAACTCACAATATTTTAAGCACTCGTTTGCATGTTGCAATATTATTCTACTTGTTTAATAATCCTATAAAAACATGTATTTCTTAGAATTGTCATAGTGGCCATTATTTTAATTTTAGATTGAATTAGAAATGTTACATATATTTTATTTATGATGTAATTACACAATGATTTTTTTTTTTAAATTGCCATTATTATATTCACAGTAATTCCATTTTATCGTTTAAATATTGTTTGTGAATGAGAATCTAACAGAGCCGAGTAGAATAAGAAATGGTAATGAAGTGAACGAGGAATGCCGTGACTGATTAAGAACTAACCTGAACTTTACTCGGACTTTATTACTCTCTTCTAAAGCTGGTCCTTATTTATGAGACCCAGAATGGAGGTGGAATTCCATTCATATTGGCAAATAGGATACTTAGGAAGATGGGATCTTCTCTCAATCCTAGAATTGAATTCTCGAATCCTCCTCAAGGTTATTAAATGGAAGATTATAGCCAGTGAAAAAAACAAATTAATAATTAGTAAAATAAAAGAATGTTATGTTTAAGGAAATAAATGCAATTCAACTAAACATTTCTGCTAATTTCTGATGAATAATAAATGATTATTTTTATAAAAAATAACACATCCTATGTCCATTATTTTGTTTATTATACTATTTCGTAAAATATTATTGAATCTTCTAATCCGTAGGATTTAGTTGGTTGCAGTAGTGTAATAATATATTATATTACATAAAACCTAATTTAAAATCTCAATCTAAAAAAAATTTCATTCTTTGATATGTCGTGAACCCCGAAGACCCATGAACCTTCTTCTTAGTATCACTGCTCTAGAAAATTCCTTTCTTGACAGCAGCACACCTCATAATACACATGAATGTCTCGTTCAGAAGTTCAACCATCACAGGCTATATGTATTGTTTTTTTATACTTAGTTTTACTACCCGTTCGGTTTATACGCTTACTTACTAATTACGTTAGTGGTTTTAGGGATGAGGAAGATCATATTCACCCGCATTTGTATGGAGGGAGAATGGAAAACCATTTTGAAAAAAAAAACCTTTTTAGAATCGACTTGGTACAGTTTCATTACTAATACAATTCACAAACATTTGCTTAAGTAAACTGATATTATTAATATTTTAGAACTATTTGTATTTAATAAAAACTAAATAAAATTTGCTTCTGATAAATTTATTTATCTGCTTGGTTTTACTTTGCCATTAATACTGGTCATGATTTTATTTAAATTAGGAATTTTTATTTTCAACTTTACAAAACTTTTTTTGAAAATCTCTATATATAGACTAATTATTCAATTGGAGATAATAGTATATTAAATTATATGAAAAATGACAACCTGACACGGGATTATACCCTTGGATTCATCCCGTGCGCATTGTCGTTCTTCACTTATAGTTTAAGGCAGATTCTATATCTGTAACCATAAGATTTTCCAGCTTCATTAGAAAGCCCCTAATATGACAATCAACGATAAGAAAATTGTATCCTATTGATAGCACGAACCTAGACTTTTGAGTATTATTTGCTAGTTTCACTTAGAAATATATTTATCATGCTTTACCATTCTCAGTTAACTTTACTCGAAATTCTAAATTAAATATTTTCTTCTTATCATACAGATAAAGTATTGCAATCGTGACCAATTTTTACGTTGATATTATGTGCCTCTGAACTAAAAAAAAATAAGTTTTATAATTATTCTTCTCATCTGACTGAATGACCGTGTCTGAATAGTCTCCGCCCTACACACTTGTACACTTTATTGTGCACTTTAATTAAACACGTTTCTGCCATCTTGGTGTGCATAAGTGCATGCTACTTTTTAGACAGCAAAATACTGCCAGAGGTTTTTGGGGGCGATTTCTTTATCACGCATTACAATGGCCACAAGATTGAATTTCGATAGTGTTCTATCCATGGTGTCATAAGTTTAATCTATAGTGGTAATATTGAACTATTATTTTTTTTTAATCCGGTAAAAACATTTTCGGATAAGTAAATAGACTTATAGGGATTTCAAAATGAATTGACATACATATAGATCTCTTAATATAAAACATTCTGCTGAATGATCCATTATGCTTAGTCACTACACAACACACAAATGACAACCCCGCACCAAAAACGAAGGACAAAAAAAGTAAAACATGTCTGCATATTTAGAGCAATTATTAAATATACACTTATATATACATTGCTATTTTCCCTAACTTACCTATATCAGTAAGGTATTATTCCTAAACGATTCTTAGTGCTATAAACTGAAAATACATTTCTTTTCAAGATAGATTTTCACGTAAGAAAGAGTAATTTAACCGTTTAACATAGCTATAGGTATAAAGAACACAACATAATTAGTTTTATTTAACAATTTGTGTGTGTTTTATTCTATTTCCACACACTATATAATACTTTCAATCAATATAAAACGTTATTTGAACTAAAGTGGGTGAGAAAGGGCAAGTTTTATTGGCCCCACAGTAAAGTGCGCTGTAAGGGGTGCAATTGTACACTTGAAAAAAAAATTCTGGCACCATCAAAAATAACTTCTGCCCTTTAAACTGATGCCATTGCAACTTTCAAGTACACTCGGTTTCCAAGGGCACTTGAACGGACCATTCAGACATGGCTTATGCCTATCTGTACCTAGAGCTACAGCCATAACGGTTTTATATATTTCGTTCACACATTATATGTAGAGGTTATAATTATAGTCATCCCTCAAGGTTAAACTGGGCTTTTAACTCTTGGATATAAAATGAATGGCTGTTTACAAATGACAGATTTTTGAAAATTTCAAATAGTTCAAAAATATATCTAATTATTAAATTCAAAATGGATATCTAGGGAGAACTTTTCATAATAATTAACACTGTTTACTAATCTTTTGGAGAAATATTCACTTAAATGTTATTGATAACATATTTTTGAACATTCTGTATATACGATGTTGTCGTTTGTATTTAAAAACAGTACATTTATGACCACATGGTCTAAGAAGCTACTCTTGCAGCTAGACTAGAATGCTGAAAATGGGGCTATTGTGTTTCAATCCAGGTTGGGTGTACTGAAGTTAGTTTCAAGTAAATTGTTTCCTACTCCCTTTCTACGTAAATGGGGGTACACTTCCTCTAAATCCAACCTTTCTCGCCCCTAGCCCACTAGCATAGTTAGTACATAAGCGTATAGCCCGAATGTGTGGTAAGACGTGGTGGTAAAAAGGTGCTTTGCTTTCATTTAGATGTGGTTTAGATGTAATCAAAGCATAGGTAATTGATAATTCAGTATAGCTAATTAGTGGTCATATTATATAGAAACATACATTTTTATTAGATATGGATAGTTCAAACAATAAGTTGTATGTAGTGGTGGCTGAGCAGTTCAAGGTTCTAGACACATGGCACTCTACTGATATTGAGTAGGTCAGTGCTAGAATCTAGAATGGATGCAGTGATTCTATTTTTCATATGCGAGTTCCAATTTGTTTATTTAATTCTTTCTCAAAGAGAATATGGGTGAATTTACTGTAAGCTAGCCACCTATATCCTAAACTTCTAGATTAAATCGCTAATAACTCACGTGATAAGAAAACTACTAGCAGAAGGAAATGAAACCTATAGCACTAAAAAATAGCTCATAATAATCTACATTTTACATCGTATAATGATGACACTTTCACTTCTAGGGCATGACACAGTCTTATCATTTGATATTAGGAAATGTGTATTAATCATGTCGATATCATCTGGTTTTCCGGGTGACTGCAAGATCATGGCTTGAATCTGAGTTGTTTCCCCCTAAATAGATTCCCACTCTCTCCCCAGTCACATTTGAGTACATTTTGTGTAGATTCTATCTTGCAGATACTTATACAATTAGTGTAACTATGTAGATATCTCAGACGGGTAGTAATACATGAAGTATTGAATGTAACTACCAAAACGATCAGTGCAATGGCTTACACTACATATTCTGTGCAGGGAAACTAGAATCTAGTCATTAAATGTTTGTATATTAAATATAAAACCATTTCATGATTACATTTTGTGATCTCACTTCCTCTTTACAAATGAAAGATTGTTATTTATTTAAAATGCTCACTCCTCATCCGGTGCCTTAAGATTCAACAGATAGCCGTTTAGTAATACGCTTAGCACTAAACACAATTCTGCTCCTAGTTACGGTCGATAAAAACAATACACCTTTTCGTGTAAAGCCTTTTACGTCTCGTCAGCGCTATCCATATTCAACCATACTAATAGAGTAGGAATGGGGAAGGTAGAGTTCAGAGGAAAATTACTACCATTTGCATAGAGGGAGAGTAAGAAACCATTTAGGAAAAACCACCACATACTCAGCCACGATATAAATCCCAGTCTTCCATCCCCAGAAAACCCGAATAAATGAGCCTTATGTTTAGTCCACAAACCCACCGATGTGGTTAGCAATAAGGCAAATTTCATCACCTTGTCTTACTACCTGTTCAGGCTATACGCACATATAATAATAATTACTCTAATAGGGTAGTGATGAGGAAGGAAGCAATTTAGAGATAATCTACCCATATTTGCGTGGAAGTAGAGTGGGAAACCATTTATTAAGACAACTCTCAATAGACCTGACCGAGATTTGAACCCCATTCTCCATGTCATCGGCAGTATGGTATATTGCGATAGTGACGCCTTAGGCCCTGTGGCCACCGAAGCAGGTAACAACAATAAAATTAAAGTTCAATTTGAAGAAAGGACTATATCAGAATACTTTCAACGAAGTAGATGGACCTAAGACCATCCTTCCTAATACTAAAAACAATAAGGCTTTGTAACATAACTTTTACTATCCGACTATGAGAAACCTAAAATAAAATAAAAAACTCACTTCTAGGAATCTACAACTAGAATTGAACCAGGGTATCCTAGCTATAAAGTGATCCTCTCCCACCATTCGACAAGAGTATAGACGCTGCCATTTAATAACAGTAAGTCCATTCAGAAGTCTCCCTAGCTTTCACCCCTAGTTCTACTCATGACAGCCACATTAACTCACTTGTATAATCATTCAATTACCATGACCCCTAACTTCATTCTTCTCCCCCTCTGCCTTTTCCTACCCCAAAACATGTCAAGCTACCCTCGTTTTTACGCATGAACTGTGCTACCCATTAAATCATCATCAACAATCTCAAATGCGTATTTCAATGTCATCACCATTAGCCATATCAACTGGGAGATTCATAATGTAGAGCATTAGAAATTAATATAGATGTTTTGTTAATAGGAGTGAAATAAGTTTGGCTTTTTTTTTTCACCGTGTCTTGCTACCAATCTGGGTTATTTGAATTTAATTACTCTAACATGATGGGGAAATAACGATATAATTTATATTAAATGTACCTGGATTTGTATAACAGAAGAGTGGGTAGCTATTTAGGAAGAACACACCAACGTTTGTAACATCATAATAGGTTGTACAATAGTTTATGACTGTACATACACATTGAATTGTCTTCAAATGGCATGCCTGGCACATTTTATAAAATGTTCTATAGTGGTGGTACGAGTGGTGGTCTCGATTCAATCGAGTTTTGCCGTGCGCATGAGAACCATGACCACAGACAGCTACAGGGGAATGTTGAATACCAGCTGACCTTCAGTCCACCTATTCAATTCTTGGTGCAGATATCTACATTGGTTTCTCCTCTTGCTCGCTTTACACTACATCTCACTCTACAGTGCTTTTTTTTTTCTTCTAGTAGGTTCCTGAGGCGCTCAGCGAGAATTCAGCTTAACAAGGGCGCAACCTTTGAACCACAGCCATGAAGATCACAGTAAACCTGTCTAATAATAAAAACTATTCATGATTATTATTTATTTCTCAAAATTAATGTTAGAACCACTAGTAATAAACTAACCAAGTTAGCACCAGATGGTAAACAATACCTTTATTGTAAATTAAAAAAAAACACAAATTGATCTTTGTTATTCAATACATATTATATTTTGACTAAGTAAGATTTATAAATAACTTCTAATCAAGACAGTAAAGAGTATTTTGGTATTTTTTTAAATTTAATCTACAGATCTGCAATTTTATTATATATATGTGTGTGTGTTACATCCCAAAATTGAGATAGCCATTTCTTGAAATGGGTAATTTTCTTCCCATGTCGTGGATTATCTTCTTCACTTTTCCATTTCACGGACCAATTAAAATCTGGTACAGTTTATGAACTGTCTAGTTGCTAGAAGAATCGTAATATGCCTGTATTAACGTGTGTTTGAACGTTTAATGCTAGCAGCAAAAATAATAGTGTAGGGAATTTGGTAAATAATAATAATAATAATAATAATAATAATAATAATAATAATAGTAATAATAATGATAATAATAAAATAAAAAAATAATAATATTAGATCGCATTGTTGAAAATATTAGAAGTCCTCTTTTTTAGTGGTAAGTATGCAATGAATACTATTTTTATTTATAAACTGTTCCAACTTATCAACCAACTTATCTTCAATGTGGCAACAAGTTCTAACATAATCAAAATAATTATCTATTGACGATTGGAAGGTTAGGATAAGCTAGGTTGGGATAGTTTTCATTAAAAACATATAGCAGATGGACATTTACTCATATTCCCATATCGACAATTTCCAGGTATTGTTACTCAATGTCCGAAAGGCTTCGCATCAGTCAGTTAGTTGAGTAAATATTTATGTTAGGTTGTATATTAATCATTGTAGTAGATAAGAAAATAATTTCCAGTTAATGAGGCAAGAGTTCATGTAATTTTTGCCCGGTACGTGAAATGGTCCAGAGAAGAGGCCAGTTCATGGAATGGGTATAAATTTACCCAATTAATGCAATGGGCAGTTTCCCTAATTGTGTGTATCACATACATACACATTTAGCAGCTTCAATAGTCATGAATTAATTTCCCTTTGTATTTTTTATAACTTCTAGAGGTGAAATATTAATTAAATCTATGAGTATTTAACTACTAAAACCTCCTAACGTTGGAATGTAATCCGAGCCATTTTACGATTTTGTTTTAGTTATTTTATCACTGTACGAAGTTTCTTTGATGAGTGGGAGAGACTTGGGATGGTTGTAACAATTTTTGGATTTCTTTTTTTTTAACCATCTAAATAGTGAAAAATTAAATTAATTGAACCTAATTTCATGTTTAATCAACCTTACTGGGCAGTTTGATAAAATCATTATAAATTAATTTTGTGATAATTTACTCCATGAATAGATGAATTGCTACAGTAAACGGGTAAATTGTTACATTAATTTATAATATATAGGCCTATTTCAATACATTTTTCAGACTAAGTAGAATTTCTAAAATAATTCATTAATATTAAGTTTGCTAAAGTGTGTTGGTGCGCCGCCTTATTTCTTAATTAGTGACATGGGAACGGTAAAATTGTCAGCAAGGCAGTCTCTATAGTAGGGCTACTGGTATGTAGGAACGGAACAGTGCAAGCACGCTTATAGTAGGAATGAGCAACGATTGTACTTGTGGTATACTGGCTAAAATGTGCCAACACTGATCGGTACAGCATCCTTACCGTAGACAGCAAATATTATCATGGGTGCGGGTATGATCAAGACTAGTAACCTAATCTACTCTATTTAAAGTTACTACAAGAAACTGTGAAACAATAGCCTCGGATGACCAAAGGTTTGATGGGTTGCTGTGGTTAAAACTAAAAGGCCCATCTGTTTAAAAGCTGGCGAGAACATGGACTATTAGTTACGCGTCCACTGGTCCGCATCGTACGAATTGGACTTTTGAATTCTTTACATTATTTTTAATAAGACTGCGTCCCCTGATCTGCATCGTACGCGTCGGACATCGGCAATGCCAATGGAACTCAGTGAGGCAATTAAAATTCTATGCGTACGATGCATACGATGTGTGCGATGGGGACCAGTGGTCGCACTCCCCGACACTCGCACCATTCGCATTCACAATTCCCAGCTTTATTCTCTCTCTTTAGCTTAAATATGGGCAGTACGGTTAACTGTTGGGAACGGTTCAAAGTGATTTATTTCACTGAAATGAGTAGTTCATTTATATAATTCAATAGTTCGTGAACTACTTCTTGTGGTTTAGTCATTCTCGAACTACCTTTTGTGGTTCAGTCGTTCGCGAACTACTTCTTGGGGTTCAGTCGTTCGCGAACTACCTCTTGGGGTTCAGTCGTTCGCGAACTACCTCTTGGGGTTCAGTCGTTCGCGAACTACTTCTTGGGGTTCAATCGTTCGCGAACTACTTCTTGTGGTTCAGTCGTTCGCTAACTACTTCTTGTGGTTCAGTCGTTAGCAAACTGCTTATTGTGTTATTGTGGTTCATTCGTACGTGAACTACTTCTTGTGGGTCAGTCATTCACTAACTTCATATTTCGTGACCCACCTACAGCTTGCAGTTTAATCCTCCACCAGTTCGCGAACTACCACGTGTGAGTCAGTTTTTATTTCTTCCTTACATCACTAGTTATATATTACTCACATATCAAATCTAGAATTTTTTTTAAAATAGCTTTGATAAGTTTAAAATCAAAGGAAAAAATACTTAAATAAAATATAGAACAATTTTTTGTTCAGAAAAATAATACTTTAAAATCAAATTAGATTAGTTACAATAGCACCAGCTGTTAGATTAATGATAGTTTAAAAATATTTTAGCTTTATCTTAACGACTACCTGTGCCAGTGATGTCATTATAGATATTAGGACAATGATGATTGTGGTTTGAAAATACGTATGCTCAGAATTCAGTGGTCAAAACTAGTGCAATAAATATATCTAATTCGTGCCATGCGGACCAGTGGACGCAGTACACTAAATAAGTCCGATTCGTGCGATGCGTATGATGCGGAGCAGTGAACGTTTACCTTCAGAAGGTGAAATATGAGACGAGTGTGTGGTAAAGAGAATGAACAGTTAGAGGGAATGTTTGGAAGAAATATTGATATTCTGTGTGTATGTGAAACCAAGAGGATAGGAAAAGATATTTTGATAAAGAATGATGGTAGCCTGGCATTATGGTCAGGTGTGGATGAATGGGTAGCTGGAATTCGGGGAGTAGGTTTAATCCTAATCCCAACAGCTAAGCCGTTTGTGAGAAGGTATGAGCTGGTGTCATCTAGACTTCTATGGGTACGTAGGGAAATAGGCATTGATAGAATTATGTTGGTTGCTGATTATGGTCCAGTTGAGGGTGGAGATGAGAATTTGAGAGTAGCGTTTTGAAATGATTTCAATGTTCAATGAAGTCTTGAATGCATGTGAACTGGGTGAAATAATTATCTTGTTAGGAGATATGGATGGATGGGTGGGTGTCCATAGAGAAAATTCAGAGAGAGAGTTAGGAATGTATTGTGATGAGAGGTTAAACGATAATGGTAATGAGTTAGTGAGTCTGTGTTTAGAAAAAAGTTTATTTATGGAGAACACATGGTTTAAGCAGAAATATATTCACTCGTATCATGGAAAAGGGGCGATTCGAGAAAAATGTTTGATGTTTATTGTATATGATGAGATAATTATAAGTTTAGTAAGTAAAACTAGGACTGTGCGTTGAGCTAAATATGGAAGGATCATCTCCTATTGATCTCAGTAGTTGAATTAGGTAGGAATTTTGTGAAGAAGCGGTGAAAGTTGAAAAGTTGCCGTAAAAAAGCGTGAGAGTGCAATATGAAGCATTGCTGGTGAAAAATTAAATTTACAAGAGAATGAATGGAATTTAGAAATACATAGGCCTACTAGTGATATAGAAAGTTCTTGGGACTAAATAAAATATGCTGTAGTTGAGTTCGTGAAAGATGTATGTTGATCTGCGGTGGTGGTAGACTTAAAATGAGATTCAGGGTGGAATGAACCGGTGAAAGAAACTGTTAAAAAAAAGTATACATACGAATGATTGCTGTGAATAGTGAAACAGAATGTAAGAGGTGGTTGGACATATACAAAGAGAAAAAGATGAATGCACATAAAGAAGAAAAGTAGAATAGAGAGCAAATGAGATTAAAATAAGGAGACATAATGCAGAATAATTTTGAAGGAAATAATAAGCTGTTCTGGAAGTGGGTAAACAGATCGAAACAAGGAGCACAAGGAGCACAAGGAAAGACATTTGCATTCAGAATGAACGTGGTAAGATGATCTAGGATGAAAATAGTATAAAAGAGCGACAAATGGAGTATTTTTAGCAATTGTATGGCAAAAACATAGATAAATTATCAGAAAATAGGGAACATTTTTCTACGATATAAATAATTAACGAGACTGAGGTGTTAAAAGCAAAAAAAGTGTTAAAAAATTATAACTCTGTGGGCGTGATGGGATTACAAATGAAATGCTCAAGTGTGAGGGCATGGTACAACTTGCCAGATTGTGTGTATTGTTCAATGTGTGTGCTGAAATTTCGAACGTTCCTAATGACTGGAAGAATACTGTAAATAATCCTTTGATCAAAGGCAAAGACAGTAAGAATGACTGTAAGAATTACAAGGATATTAGTTTGTTGGGTATACCAGGCAACGTTTTTAGGGGAGTTTTAATTGAGAGAGTGCGGGAAAAAACTGCGGACAAGATTTGGGATGTGCAATGTGTGTTCAAACCGGGTGGAAGTTGCATGGACCAGATATTTGTATTGAAACAAGTTATTGAGAAATATATGGCAGTAACGAAAACCTTTATTGTGAATTCATTGATCTGTAGAAAGTGTATGATTGGGGGAATTAGTCCAATTTATGGAATGTTCTGAGAGTGTATGGTGTGTATGCATGGCTAGTAAATGCATTTATAGAGGTGGATGATGGAGGTAAAACGTACGTTAGGATGGATGATGCTTTAAGCGAATGGTTTGACATTAAAAAGGGTGTTCAACAAGGTGTTATTATGTATCTGTGGTTGTTTTACATATTCACGCATAAGTGTAGAAGGAATACTTGTGAGGACACGGTTAACGTACAAATGGACACTGTGAATGTCAGAATGTTGCTATATGCAGATGATTCCCTATTAATGGCTGAGAATGAAAGTGACTTGCAGAACGCATTAAATCGTTTGAATGTTGTGACAAGCAGAATAGATCTTCGTATAGTATCTCCTAAATTAATTTTTTAGTTTTTGATAAGGACGGATCAGGAAATGATTGTCAGGGCAGTATAAATGGAAAACTGATAGAACAAGTGAATGCTTTGGTATACCTGGGCAGAATGTTCTGTAAAGATGGAAATACGGAGGTGAAACTGACAGACGGGTTAATTCATCTCGGAGAGTAGTTGGATTTATGTGGACTATTGTAAAGAATGAAGTATTAGTGAGAGAGGCAAAGATACCAGTGTATACAATTGTGTTCACGACAACATTGTTTTATGAATGTGAAGCGTGGGTTTGTCAGGAGAAACACAAGAGCAAGGTGAATGCGGTTGAAATGAAATGTTTATAAGAAATTTATGTGGAAAAACTCATATGGACAAATAAAGTAATGAATTGGTGCATAAAGTGTGTGGTTTGAAAAGAAATCCAATAGGTCAGTGTGAAAAAAAGCGTTTTACGTTGGATTGGGTGTGTTGAATGGATGAGTGTGGATCGAGTTACGAAGCAAATATATGAAGGTAGAGTGTGTAGATAAAAAAAAAGGGGTATACCATGTAAGACATGGCTAAGTGTTGTAGAAAAATGTGTGATAAAGAGAAAATAGAAATTTTAAGAGTAAAAGAGCATGTATGATGCGAAGGGAGTAGTCAAGAATAGGTAAGTGTGGAGAAAGTTAGTGAGAAATGAGGATGGATTAAGTATGGAGTTGTTGGTTTTATTAGTGAAAGGCACAAATTCTTGCCTACCCCGTAAGGAAACGGCGTGTATATGTATTGTATGTATGTATGTATGTATGTATGTATGTATGTATGTATGTATGTATGTATGTATGTATGTATGTATATGTATATGTACAAGATACATTTATTTTCATCCAGGTTTTACTTCTTGTTCAGACCAAACCCATTTTAAACTTCAGAAGAATTTCACCATCTTGCGTGGAGGAAAAGAGGGATATATTCCTGGAAAAAAAAACCCTTCAATATACCCGGGTGGTATTTAAATCCAACCTTCCCATCACCGACAGATCAGATCTCAGACGACCCTGACGTGTGTTCACCGTGGCCAATAATGTGGGCTTTTAGATTATAAATTAAGCATGATATAGCTTTACTAAATTACTTAGTACTTTACAAACATTTTTAATTACATTGGTTATTAGATATTTTAAAATTGCTTTGATTTATAAAAGTAAATACACCATGAATGAAAAATCAAATGAAACCATATTAATTTATAGTTTAACATTCATATTAAGTGTATGTATACCTTGGTAATATGCGTAGGTGTTCGTAACTTAGAATAAAACTTTAAAGTGAATATTGGAGAATGAACAGAGTTTGAAATAAAATACAAATTAACTGGAATTTTCTACTATTTTTTACATTTTACTCTACCTTAATATCCACTTTCTTTTTATTTATCCTTCACTAACTAAACATTATCTTTCTGATGTGCCAGTCAGAATAGCTGAATGACACTTTTTACTGCATTTAGTTTGCTTCCTTGGTCCAGCCTTGGGATATGGACATACTTATATGGCCTTATTACACTTAAAGAAGCAATAGGAGATGTGGACAACATTAATTAAATATTTTACTGGCGTCTTTTCAAATAACTTATTTAATACAACTGTAACCCATTACATGCATATTTATATAATTAGTTTAAGCTAGTTCCTATAGCAATTTAACAAAAATAACTATACTATTTAAAAGTAGTTCTGTGGTAGCAACAAATGATACAATATTTAACAGTTTTAGTTTTAAGAATATTATTGGTTCGAAGTATTGATAATTTGTAAGAACATTCCCCAACACAAACGTAACGACTTGCCCCGGGGCGCCATTGTGATTGTTTTGTTTTTTACTCCCAATAAATTAAATATTATTATATGAATAACAGCTTTATGGTATTTTAGCCTAATAAACGGTTTACACGGTGTACAGTTTTAAACAAAAGATTTGTTGATATTTTATAGAAGTAAACTTAAACAAATACAAGGCTGACATTTTATTTTTGCTGGTTAACATTACACAATTATATTCTGAAAATTTAAAAATGACACCTGGACACGGGAATCTAATCCGAGACCTTTGGCTTAGTATGCCAATGCTCTAACCACTGAGATATCCAGGAATCGCCTCGTGCCTAGGGTCATTCTTCACTCATATTTTAAGGAACAGTCTATAAGTTTAATAGCTTCGGCTATTTGATTGTTATTACACAATTATTTGAGAAACAGGGTTATTGCGCGTTTAGTCTCACCTCTCGTTGACAAATGGAGAAATAATCCTTCTTCTTTGAGATGAATAGAGAAGTTCTGCTACTAGCCGTTTGATCATAAAGCTAATTGTGTCAACTTACCCATGTCATTACTAGCCCCAATCTCCCCTACGCTTTTGTATAAGAACGGGATACCAACCATTTTAAATATTGGCCAAGTATATTAAGGTAAATTAGAATAAGTTAAGTGAGATTAGGGAAGTTTAAATAATTAAAATAAGATAAAGATCAGTCTTGGTTGGCAAATATACTAACTTTAGAATGTTTTATATTCATGCCACGTAAACTCGCCATATTTGAGCCCAGATCCTACACTTGTCCCGCAACCTTACATCCGAAATACAATTCATTTTTTACTTTACGGGTCAACATAGTTAATTTGCGCCTTTGTTTGGCTCAGAATAAAGTGAAGAATTATTTCACAAACGTTCCTTGAAAAAGCCTCACTTAATGATACAGCTATAACTATTTTAAAGTAACAGAAATAAAGGGGCGTCCCGTTCATAAAGGCGCCCAGGGCTTTGTCCTACATGATAAATAATTAGTGAAGCTTTATTTGGTTTTTATTATAATTAAAATTATTAATCTATATAGTTATCAATGAAGAACAAAATAATAGAATTAAAATAATATTATTCCAAAAATTGTTATGATTCTCTTAACCTTGTTTTGCTAAACGTGGCAGGATCTCGGGCTCGTCGCTTCTGTTAGGTGACAGCGCTGTAACCTTGAAGGCTCTCGGTGGTGTGTCTCTTTGTTGAAAGTCAAACTTCGCCACTTTTTTGCTTAACATTCGGCGCTAAGAGCCATAGGCTTGGATCACATTTTCTCCCTATTACATTATACTTCCATTCTTTTTTGCACTCACCTTATAAAATGATAGGTTGAATGTGCCAGCGATAAGCTTAGCCTGACACTCCGTTCCGTCACCTCAAGCAATGACTGGTAGCAAAATGAGATGCGTGCGCCCTAAGGATTTAACTTTTGTCACTTTATTTCACTGGAATCGTGGAAGGAAAGTATGATAGTAAATTATATTTTTTATTGTCAACATTGAACAAATTTCCACTTAAGCCAGATTTGTTTGGTCCATAATATATATATATATTTTTTTTGGACGAGATGTTTATTTGAAACATGTTTAATTTGTATCATTAGTTTATTTTACTGAGTTATTATTCTTATTATTGGTTGGATTTTGTTTCACTTATAATTTTGTTGTATTATTTGCTAATAATTTGATTTACAATTATGAATAGGGATCATTACATATTAGAACAGTCATTTGGTTTATTAAATGCTCAAAGATTAAATTTTAAAATCAAGAGAACGTAAACAATGTATTACTTGTATATTACGCAAACACACAAAAAAATACAGTCTAAATCGTTTAGTAAGAAATAATCTGCCAATGAGAGAAGTAAATTGTGGTTTCTGATATAAATAAATGTCATGAACAAATTTCAATTCACACTAGGAATTTCATAAAGCTTAATTTTTTGTTTGGCAAGGTTAAAGTAAAGTATCAGCAATGTGACGCGAGGTCAATACTTCAGTTTATTTATTATTATTTCTTATTTGGTTTACTACCACCAAATTATTTAATGATATAATCTAAAGGGCAAGAATGAGAAGCGCATTTTAAGAAGAATTGGACCAGCGCTTTCATGAAAAGAGAATGGCGAAAACACAATAATCAATCACATGTAAGCCCCCAACTATCTCCAACCTTTTTGACCAACATATGACTCTCAAGACCTTCTCCCCAATCCAGTAAATTGTGATAGTGACGATTTAGACTATATTAAATCGAACGTGGGCTAATTTTATCTTTATGCCCCAAAGATTTCAAGGTCACCAGACGCCACTGTTGAAATTGATCATCTCTATTAAAATGTCTACTTATTGCAGATTTGATTATAGCATATAACTCGTTACATTAACAATCAATTCATTTGTGGCAATGTAATTAATTATCAAAATTTATTTTGTTCATGCCTGAAATAAGACTAAAATAAATTATTTAATGAATTAATACGATTATTGGACTCGCAAGCTTCTAACGGACCATTCTTATGCTCTACATATTCTTTTTGAGTTTCTTTCTATAGACCTAGTAATTACTGTTCAAGGTGTTCTGCCAGTGACCTCCATGTTGGAGCCTACACGCTAATGGTTTTATATTATTATTTTTATTGAATGTTTTATTTCGTGCTCTGCGTCTTACTATCCGTCCATGCTATCCACACCTTTACATACTGATGGGGTAGGAATGAGGAAGGTGAGGCTTAGAGGAAGTGTACTCACACTTGCGTAGAGGGAAATTGGGAGACTATTAAGAAATATTCTTTTCAATACACTCGCCCAGGACTTAAGCCCTGTCACCCGTAAATCAGACAAGGAAATGCTGACGTAACTGTTCACGTACTCACCGGTTTGGCCATTTTGGAATTTCCGGTGTATTTTAATATATTTTTAGTATAGTTCGAATACATTTATTTATTAAATTATATATGAAAAAGTTAAGTGTGTACTTATTAATCAAATAATCTTTATATTAAATTAAATAGCTTTATTTCGATAGTAGATGGTTATAAAATTAACAACGTTCAAACTAAGTCTCATAATAGCAATGCAGAAAAATATATATATTTTTAAAAGAAACTTATTATTTTATAGTTTTATGTGTAAAGGAACGATTTTCTGAACATAAAAATTAAAAAACTTTGTTAAAAATCGCCTCTTTAAATATATAATTTTAACATGATCTATTTTTTCTTCTCAAGTAAAAATACTTTTTAGCAATAAATATATATTCAGATATTGATAATTATGTTGTTTAATAAATACACTTATGATATCTAGATAAGCATAGTCATTTGTTTAAGCTGTGTGTAGGGAATTAAAAAGAACAATAGTGTTAGTGTTACAAATAATGTACCGTCAACTGAGATAGGTCTGATTGGCAGGGTAACACTGAAAATGTTTTTAGAAAATGATGATTAATCTACGTTTGTAGAAATAATGGCTTTTAGGCCTATTGTAGATTGTTAGATCTAGAAACAATTTTTTTCTAATAAATATAAAAAAATAAGAATTATAATTTTCTGAAAATACTTCCCATGCTACACTGCAATTCAAAACTACCTCAATTGACGTTAATTATGTATATATGTGCAATTACTAATTCTTGAAGAAGTCAATTTTCAGTCACTCTCCAAAAGTATATTTATTTTGAAACTGGTATCTGCCAATATAATGTGTTTCATATTTTTTATTAGTTATCATCAAGCAATGAGCGTGATTTGTAATAGCAAGATTATTGGGCCACTTATTATAGTAGCTTATCTTCAATCTTTAACGATTTTTGCTCGACATAGCTAATAAATGGTACGGCGCACCGCACAGACTTTCTCTCTCTTTCTATAAACTCGTAAGATTTCTGAACGGAATAATGTACATTGTATCATCACCACTCCACATAAGAACACGCATAAAATAATATACAATGATATATAATCAATGAGAAAAGAGGCGCATCTTTGTCCACCTAAGAGCATTTCAAACAGTTTAATGTCTTCCACAAGGGTCAACACTTCGTATTAAAATTTCGATTTCTGGTTAAAATTTTAACATTTTATAAGGTGTTGCAGATCTTCAAGTCATCGCATTGATATTTAATTATTCATTTATACATTTTGACCAATAAAAAATGTAAATATTGACTATTGAGTCTAAAATGGAGATAGATCATTGCTATGCAAACATTTCTCCTAAGAGATTTAAGGAAAAATAACATACTTTTTTAGATACTTATATTTAATTACTCTATGGCATTGGAGAATTATTGCGTTAAGACTTAAGTAGTATATGTTTACAACTAAAGCTCACAAAATTGTATTAATATATTTGCAAATATCTCAGAAACTGTTGCTTTTATAAAAATATATGTCAAATAAAAGTTTTTTATTTCTAATAGTCCTACAATTTTGCAATGATAAGTTGTTTAGTTTCTCAAATAGTTGTGGAGATACGGAAATTAACGCTTCTGTAAAGTACCCTAAAAATCATTTTCATAGGAAAATGAAAATAGCCAGTTTATTTATAATCTTAATCAACGCCTAGATACGAATTTTAATCAAAATCGTTTGAGCAGATTTTGAGAAAACCAAATTTTTCTCTTTTCGCCCTTCAGTAAACTACCCTTAATTTTAAGTTTTTATAGACACACAGACAGACGGCATTGCAAAGACTATTTTTTAGGGTTCGGGGGGTCATGAGACGTCGACATCCATCAACATTTCAGGTTAGTTTTTTTTTACGGTCGCAATACTTAAACTTTAATGTCCAAAAAGTTAAAAAAATTCATATAATTGCGTATAGATTGAAAGTTATTGATTTTATAAAAATATGTTTCGGATAAAATATCTGTATTATAAATATATATACATATTTGTAATGCTAAGTAATTTCATATCTCAAATAGTTTCGGAGCTATTATAAAAAATGTTAATTTACGCATCAGACCGGAGCCCTTAAAGCCATTTTGCCGAAATATTGAGAGTAGCCATTTTGTTTGGAATATTTATTAATGTTCATAAATGAAATTTAATCAAAATCGTTAGAGCCGATTTTGAGAAAATCGACTTTTTCTCTTTTTGCCCTTCAGTAAACTACCCTTAATTTTAAGTTTTAATAGACACACAGACAGACGGCATTGCAAAGACTATTTTTTAGGGTTCGGGGGGTCATGAGACGTCGACATCCATCAACATTTCAGGTTAGTTTTTTTTACGATCGCAATACTTAAGCTTTAATGTCCAAAAAGTTAAAAATATATATATAATTGCGTATAGATTGAAAATTATTGATTTTATAAAAATATGTTTCGAATAAAATATTTGTATTATAAATATATATACATATTTGTAATGCTAAGTAATTTCATATCTCAAATAGTTTCGGAGCTATTATAAAAAATGTTAATTTACGCATCAGACCGGAGCCCTTAAAGCCATTTTGCCGAAATATTGAGAGTAGCCATTTTGTTTGGAATATTTATTAATGTTCATAAATGAAATTTAATCAAAATCGTTAGAGCCGATTTTGAGAAAATCGACTTTTTCTCTTTTTGCCCTTCAGTAAACTACCCTTAATTTTAAGTTTTAATAGACACACAGACAGACGGCATTGCAAAGACTATTTTTTAGGGTTCGGGGGGTCATGAGACGTCGAAATCCATCAACATTTCAGGTTAGTTTTTTTTACGATCGCAATACTTAAGCTTTAATGTCCAAAAAGCTAAAAATATATATATAATTGCGTATAGATTGAAAATTATTGATTTTATAAAAATATGTTTCGAATAAAATATTTGTATTATAAATATATATACATATTTGTAATGCTAAGTAATTTCATATCTCAAATAGTTTCGGAGCTATTATAAAAAATGTTAATTTACGCATCAGACCGGAGCCCTTAAAGCCATTTTGCCGAAATATTGAGAGTAGCCATTTTGTTTGGAATATTTATTAATGTTCATAAATGAAATTTAATCAAAATCGTTAGAGCCGATTTTGAGAAAATCGACTTTTTCTCTTTTTTCCCTTCAGTAAACTACCCTTAATTTTAGGGGTAGATATCCAATTCCAAAAACCCCTCGGGGCAACCCTATGAAAACCCTAGATATCAAGTTTCAGCTCAATCGGTAAAATAGTTTAGGCTCTAGTTGGAGGTACAGACAGACAGACAGACAGACAGACAGACGGAAATTCAAAAACCACTTTTTCGGATTCAGGAAGTCATGAAACGTCAAAATTCATCAAAATCTCGAGTTCGATTTTTTTGACGATCACCATACTTTCTCTACCTGTAAGATAGAGAGAAAGTAAAAAGAGTAAGTTAATGATATGTAAGCCAAATAAATGATTAATTTTTATCATGAAACACCCTCAGTGGCTGATAGTGATGGTTGTATTTAATTAATAATTTTAGAAAAAATCTTAATAATTATCTCTAAATGATAATTCCAATTTAATATAATACTTAATTTAAAAAAATAAAAGTAGATTACTAATATTTACGTTAAATATTATATTTATTTAGTACCGCCATATGTATTAATTTAAGTTTCACCAAAAGGTCAGGTAGGCCTATTTAAAACATTGCATAGGTAGTCATATCAGTCATAATTATATCATGTTCAGAATCAGTAAACGTACAGGTATAATGATTATATATTTATTATTATCTAGTATGAAAACAAATCAATGGCTTAGTATTTGATTGGGTACCCTTAAGAAAGTAGTGTTACTACATCTATTCTTTTATTTAGTGTTTAACCTCAGATTGCTAATCTACTGAGAAAGTAGGATGAAAATTTATTCTTGCATTGCTTCACTTTTAAAGCATTCTTTATAAATATAACTTGTTTTCTGCTTGGTGGAAGTCGAAAAAGTTATTTAAAATAATTTGAATTAAGAAATAACGTTCACCTCATTAAATATCCTTGCCTTCTTCCTCAAGCATTTGATCCACAGGGAGCCAAACAAAGAAGATTAAGACGAATGTGTTGTCATGGGATGGAGATCGACTTCCGAAAAATGAATACTCACGATGTTGATATGATTAATGGTATCCAGGCTGATAGAAAAAAGAATCTCATAATAATAGAAGATGTGAAGTAAAATATCATGACTTTGTATAAACTTGTATAAACATGACTTCATGTGTAAACATAATAACGATGGCCACATTTTATTTTTAACTATGACTTATCCCACAAAATATTATGTCAATAAAGGGTGATAGATATAAATCATATTTAATATATACACTAAACATTTAATCAAACATATGTAAAATGTCTAGAATGTCACATTGTATGCTTATAAAACCTAATATTTAAAATGCAATATGTGTATACTGAAAAAGCTATCAATATTTCCTCAGCAAGGTGAAACCACAAAATTATTATTAAATATTAATTCTTTGAAAACCAACGTGATTGCGTGAACAAGTGGATTATTCTGCTTGATTTATTATAATATATTAGTTAATATTCTCTCCCTACAAGACTTAAAAGTAATATACAAATATAGTTTAAAAAATATATTCTTACATTATTGTATAACAAATTAAAGGTTTAGTTGTATACCTTAGATTAGCTAATTACCAATACGTTTACAGGATTAATATGCCTTTCCACATTTTTATCGGATCAGATTTTAAAAATAGTTGCACCGTAGAAGAGATTTTCTTTATATTTAATCAATAAAATTCAAATAGATGTTCCGAACTACACATTTTAAATATTTTTCTTTTTCATAAAATAAAGAGTGATATAATGATTTCAATAAATATATAGGTATATGTGGAAATAATTATCTATATACACATACACATGTATATATACGAGCGTATTTGCATTTATGTGTATATAAGAGGTGTGCGAAGCTTCAACTTGGCTTTAAAACAAATGTCAGTTTCGACAGTTACTAAGCTTTGTTAATAAAAATATTAGCAGCTAGAAAACTCCATTTAAGGTCATTTGATCTCCATTCTAAGCTGTTATAGACATTACATATCAATATTCAATTGGGAAAAATCTGAAGTAATTGAGTTGTATGTTGTGATGACAATTTGACTTACTAGATTTAAACAAATATTTCAAACAGTTATGCAATAAAACATTTTATATATATTTTTTAGTGTATAACATTATAATAAATAAACACAATATTATATTTTTCGAGCATAAAACAAATATCAAAGAAAGACTCGAGCTTAGATTCGGCTTCGAGAATATTTCATACAATCGATACAAGTTCGCTTCAAATCGAGAAAATGGAAATAGCACACAGCTAGTGTATATATAGATATTTATTTAGATACACACAACAGTAACTAGTATCGTTGCAAAATTGACATTTAATCAAGTGTTGAATAAATTACAACTACTTCTATCAACAGTTATTCAGATGAAT
Source organism: Timema bartmani (assembly GCA_902151455.1). NCBI lineage: Eukaryota > Metazoa > Arthropoda > Insecta > Phasmatodea > Timematidae > Timema > Timema bartmani. The sequence goes on along the minus strand of CABFWB010002249.1, from coordinate 91,783 downwards.
AACGCAATAAAACTAACAAAAAAGTAGTAATGAATTAGTGTTATAAAACTACATATGAAATTGAATGTTCAATATGTTCAATTGGGACACAAGAAAGTGTTATATAAGCAATCATATTTTATTATTTTCTTTTTAAGACCCGTTCTAGTCATGCAAGTGTGGGAGAGAGAGACTCAAGTAAAACGGAATAGGCATGTGTATCTCCTTCCACAACAAAACCGGTTTGTGTAAGAACAATCTGGAAATATTAAAAATTATATCTATTTGGATTGATGCCAGTGATTTAGTACATATTCATCAAATAATTTCCTGAAACTGCCAAAGTATTGAAAGAGACTCAATTTATCTGCTGATTTGATAACCTTATTACCATTTTGCTGTTTCATACCTTATTGTTATTATTTATATTTAGATTAATAATCGTTTTATTAGACAATATCACTTACTCCATAGACGACTGTATCAAAGAGTAGGATATTATTAACACTGATGAAAGTGTATAAATGAATTATTTTTGATAGTCATGATGAACTAGGAACTGCTGTGTTGATTCACCCCCAAAAAATTAATATTATTATTATTATTATTATTAGCACCGCGTCTTACTACCCGTTCGGGCTATACGCACTTACGCTAATGTGTAATGGTAGGGTGATTGTGAGATGAAATGGAGGACCTACAGTTTAACGTGGAATCCGAACCACGGTGGAGGCCTGGCATTCCTCACATTCACAAATTGTGATTAATACACATCTTGTCAGAGGTGAAGGAAGGGTTTGGCAATCAGATAAATCTGTGCCGGGACCGAGGATTGAACCCCGGACCCCTAGCACAGAAGTCCAACACCTCACCCCTAGACCACCAGGTCACCCTAATATTAATAACAAGTATAAATAACAAGTATAGGGAGCATGGTGTTTTGTGAGGTAAATTCAATTTTTTAAAATATCTTTTAAATCGAGTTAACACATATGGGATACTAGTTTCTTAGACTTATTTTATGTGATATTTGCTCCCAATTGACGACTATATGTCACACTGCTTGGTGGGGGAAAGAGGAGAGGTTGCGGCCACCGAACGAGGGAGAAGTAAGGCTCGAATAGCAGTTTTCAGATATTTTTATGAAAATCATGGAGTCACAAATTATGAGAATAGGATATTATTCTGGCATAAATTCAGCACTAAATATTTACAAAAGTTTACAACTTTGTGTCTCTATGGGTACAGCCAACTTCAATCAATACAGTCTGTTAGTGGTGAAAAAATGTGTGAAACCATTATTTAGTGAGAACTTGAACGTTTAAGGTGGGATAGAAAGTTATGTGAGAAAAGCCAGTGTTTTTGCAGTTTTTATGGCAAAATATTTTTTGGCCAAAATAAATAAAATATTGCTCCAGTACAAATACAGAATTTAATTTTCTTCACATGGTGACCTCAACATTTCTTGAATAATTGTCAGTGGTGTCTTGGAATTTAATTACAACTTTCCCCTTAATTTAAAAAGTTTCTCATCTAGTGCCGCTGTGCTCATAATGGATAGGGGAGGTCAGGCTAATATGAGCATACCCGTCTGAAACTCTCCCCTTGGCAAGTATGTACTGCCACCTTATTGAAGAACGTTCAACTGCATCATAGCAACATAGACGGAAGTGCACGGTGATAATAAAAGAATCACAGCTTCCTGTATTTATCAGTTTATGAAAAGGTACGTTTAAAATTAAGTTACTAAAATGTTTCCCGTAGTTTTTATAAGCAACAGGGACCACATTTATCTTTGGTTTGGTCGTTATTTAAGCTCAAATGTAACATAAAACCTACTCATTGCATCCCTTGAAAGAAATTAAAGTTAACATCTCACCACAACGAATAAGATGGCTGAAAAGGTGAAATGGCCCCTGTTGTTTATATGAGTATGGGTGCTCACAATACCCTGATCTTTTTTAAATTGTGAATTTTTACACTTTTCGCGGTGTCTACAGCTACATCATGCTTAAGATAGTCAAAATAATAGCAATTAACATAGTTAAAGTCATAATAATAATAATTAAAATAATGTAAAATAGTAGATAATGTTAATAAATAATAATCACAGGTAGGAACCACTTCACAATGCTCTTCAAAATTCCGAGACCTGATTCCGATTACAGCCAAATGTACAAGGAAGCCTTCTACCAGAAGAATGGCTCATTCTATTATATTCACGGATAGTCCTCACAAATATAGCGTCGAGAATGCCAAGAAACATATTTTATCACTACCAGAAAAAAGAGCAATAAAATCTTCAAATTCATCATCTGCTAAGAAGTCAAGAGATGTAGAAGATGCAGAGTGCATTTTCTGTGGGGATATTTTTTACACAACAGGTGGTGATTGGGTACAGTGCCAAGTATGCAAAAAAATGGGTTCACGTCAAGTGCAGTGGTGTTTTTAAACAACAGAAGCGTTACATTTGCGACCTTTGTTCAGACTAGCAAAATAGGCATATCAAGACAGAAATTGAATATCAGTAGGTGTTGGTTTGTGCTTGTAGGATACTAAGAGAGTAATTATTATATGTTATATCTTTACCACTGTTTCCCTGTGTGCATATGGCCTATTGAGTATTTCTGTCTGATATTTAAATTATCGTTGTATGTGTATATCAAATAATAATACGATGCTCATCTTACCCCCTGTGTGTGCTCATATTTTTCCTCCCGTGCTTTTAATATGAGCACTTGCAGCTTCTTAATTATTATTTTTTCTAGACCAAAATTATTAAAATATCATTCATATTTATTGTATTTTGTAGACCTAATTGAATGATCAATTGAATAAAATAATATTACTTTTGGCTAGCCTTACTATTTCTTATGAAATAACAGATTTTCTTAAGGTGCTCATAATTGCCTGACCTCCCATATTCAAAGCTGTTGATATTAATTAATATGTGAAGAAAATTAAAGTCTATGTTTGTACTGGAGCAATATTTGTTTATTTTGGCAAAAAAAAAAGTATTTGCCATAAATACTGCAAAAACACTGGCCTTTTCTCGTGTCGCCTTCCATCCAACCTTCAGGATATACACTATCGGCAGTGAATGTCACACATGGCGTTGCAGGGGTGGGGATAGAATAGGATAGAAGTGTCTCACACTACTTTGTAAACAAGGTCGTTTAGAGTACAAAAAATAAAATACCTATTGAATAAACATCATATATAATAAACGTTCAACACCTTTAAATTCTATTTAAGATATTTTATAAAATTTACGAAGAATAGACTCTTCTATTTTAATGGTTTGCAAAGTAGATTAGGAGATATAGTTTTTTATATAAAAATTTTAAATAAGAGATTTTCGATGGCAAATTTATTTGATAAAGGTGAGATTATATTGTGTTTAGAAGAATACTTGAATTACATGTATTTAAATTAACCTTGAATCAACACAAAACAAGTGTTATTTATAGGTAATATATTTTTCTGAATACTAAACATGTAATTTCACAGGCTTAGTGGATTATGACTCAGACAATAGAACTGCTTTATAGTTTACCCCCATTTCTAAATAGTATGCTACGCGTGTTATATTACATTACTATACTAAATTCTAATTCGTCACGAGTGATCAAAACTTTTACTGAGGCGTGTTCTCGTGGAAAGGGTCTTGTTAAACTGTCTATTCCGTGGGAAGAAAGGTTTTATAGCTGTGTGGTAGAAGAAAATACACAACTCCAAGTTCCAACTAAGCATTTAAAATAAGACAGACTGTGCGAGAAATATTTGTCAAACTAATAGGTTACAAATACTGGGTTTAGCAGCTCTTACACTTTACCAACATTTTTACATAATAAACCAAACAAAATAATCTCTATGGGTTTATGTTTGAATGATCATTTGCAAATCTTCTATTGACTTACAAATTTTGATTAGTATATATATATAATTATTTTTAGCACCGCATTTTATTATTACCCGTCCCAGTTATACTCCTTTGTTTTAATTACACTAATGATTTAGGGATTAGGAAGGTTTTATTGAGAGGCAGTGCAACTATATTTGCATGGAGGGAGAGTGGAAAACCATTATCATAAACCACCCTCAGTGGACCCGTCCGGGATTGACCTCCAATCTCCCCGGCTTCGGCAGTCTAGTCCAACACGAGATTAGCGCGTTAGACCCACGCGGCCACCGAAGTGAGTTTGACTTATATTACATTAATAATTATGTATGCTATCGTGATAGTAACAAAAATAATAATTATAACACCACAGGCTAAATCTAATGATAGACTGTATGAGACCTAAGATTTTGAAATTCAGGTGTTTTAGCCATTTAGCAATGGTCATAGAAGCTAAAAACACATAGTTTGCTGTGGTCATTTCACAACCCTTTTCTATATAGGTAATTGTTAAATGGTTTATCAGTTTTAATATTATATCTATCAAATATCAAAGTTATAACAGTAACTTTCTGAAGAAATGGAACTAATATTAATAATACATTCTTACATAAAATTTGAGTTTTTGTAATATTTTGCAAGAAAATTATACTCAATAATAATTAAATATCTAAAAGGTAGGGTGTATATATTTTGTGTTTATATATAAATTTTACACTCAGAAAGGGTATTCCAGATTTACGTACTGGCTGCTCTACAAACTGAGCTATCCAGTGGTAATTTTTCTATATCAGAATGCCATATGAAAAGATGTGTTTTTTTACATATAATATGTTATGTTTATATTAATTAACCTTACATGTCTTTAAAGTGTAACATAAAATACTTTTGAAATGTTTTATTTATCTATCTGGAACATTGACCAGCATTAAGTGTAGCAAAGGACAATACTCTAGTTGACAGAGAGGTTGAGGTTCAAATCCTGGTAGATATATATATATATATTCAACAATTTTGTTCATACTCCTTACCATCAAATGCGAGTATACTTCCTTCAAATTTTACCTTCCTCTTCTCAGCTATATTATTATAAATACTTGTGTTTATTATATATTTTTTAAATCCCTCTTTTTTGGGTGTATAACTGTGAGTTTTTGGACCTTTTGAAAAAAAGGGGGCCCGAACAAAAGAGCACCATTTGCTAGTGGGGTTAGTCAAAAGTGCTCTATATACTCAGCTACCAAGCTTAACCAACTTGTGGGGAGAATATCCAACAGTTTTATTTCCTGTTCTGTATGGCGGAGGACGCCCCAACCTATCTTAGAAGTCAGAGTTAGATAACAACAGCGCAGCGCCAGACGGTTGGTTGTTTGACGACAGCTAGAGCTATAACACCGAAACCCGCCTCGATGGCGCAGTTAGCTAACCCTCTAGATTCGTGTTAAGCTAGACCGCCGAGGATGGGAAGATTGAGGTTCGAATCTCACTCGGGTGAACTGGGGTGGTTTTTCCTAAATGGTTTTTCACTCTCCCTCCACGCAAATGCTGGCTCACTTATTCTATATTCAACCTTCCCAATTCCTAACCCATTAGTGTAAATAGTACATAAACCCGAACGCGTAGCAAGAGGTGGTGCTAAGTATTATTATTTTGATAACACCGAAGATAGATAAGGGCATGGAATGCTGAGTAGGGACATTGACAGACCGAGTCCCTTTTCTAAGTGTTTTCAATTAGCTATAAATCCTACATCACATTATACAGTTATTTGCCTCTACCTATTCATCCCATCAATCCCATCCTGACACGTAGTTCCACGGGACGTGGGTAGCGATAGTACATATTTAAAATTTGAATGTTGGAATAAATTACTTGAGAAAAATTATAATATGAGCTATCAATACATATTTATAGTCTTAATATATTATTATTGGCGTTTATAGGCACATCGACACAATGATGTCATTAGCATCTCTTATTGTATCAATAAAGTAGATTACACAAACTTTATTTTTTTTAAAAAGCCTTAGAGGATTGTTTTCTTGAAACAAAAATAAATATATTTTTTTAATATTAGTTTACAGCTTAATGTAATTTAATAACATTCCTCGTGTTTATTATTGGGAGATTGGACCAGCGTTTTTAAAATTTATATCTTTATCACATATATTAAACGTGCCTCTTTTCTATCAACGCTTATCACTATTTGTTAAGTTTGTATACAGATGTAGTAATACGATAATGTGTTATAGATTGGGAGGGTTAAATTAATAGGAAGTCTAATTGCATTTAAAAAGAGGAAGAATTGTGAAATAAACCCTCAGTACATCTGACTTGAATTCAAACCTTGATCTCCTCATTATCGGCAATTCAGCTTATTGCAAGAGTGACGCCTTTGAGGACTCGACCACCAAAGTGAGTTGCTAAATTTTTTATTATGAGGGTTTTCGATACATTTTAAATCCACATAGATGAAAACTTGGTATGTACTGTACATATTAAAAATATTGAAATATATTGGTATTGTAACGAGAGAAGTGTCCGACTATATATAGGTCGCCGTCAGAGTTTGGAATCTTTTATTTCTAGAATACTGGGTTAGAATCAAATGAACCCAGATTTTTTTTATATGTGTCCCTTTCCTTTCAATTAAGTCCCCTCCAAACCGGCTTGCTATGAGGCTGGCTGGATACCTAATAAACAAGGATGGTTAGAGAGAGAGAGAGAGAACAGAGAGGGCAAACAAATAACAAGCAATCCAGTCACGCAGTCGGACATTTAGCTCGTTACAATACTTAAATAATTCAATATTGTATGTTTATATATATATATATATGGTTGGCGGTGTTCAAGGGACTCCTAGTCCGAGTTGAGGATAGTGAAGTGAGTGGACCGGAGCGTCCGGGAGTGGGCTAGCGTGCCCGGGAGTGGGCCAGCGAGACTAGAGTTTGTGTAACGTGAATCAGTGCAGTGTGTCGTGCTTGGGGACCAGTGGTGGTGTGACGTGAGTGACTCAGACTTTGACCGTGAATTGTTCTGTGACTTAACATTTTAAGAGATTGATGTTTAAAAGTTTAACCAGCCATTTTATATTCTTATCAATTAGCTGTTTATTTAAGTTAATTCTATTTTACGTGTTCTCATTCAATTATTAATCTACAGACTTAATTATGAATAGGCAAAATTTCAGTGAGTTGTTTAATTGCAGCTTTATTATTGTAAAAGTTGTATTTTTTATTAATCTAAACCTTGAATATTCCATGTACATCTTCAATTGTGTTTAATAATCAACGTACCCCAATATCCTGAAAAGATCGTGGTTCACACCGAAACTCCCGAGTCGCACATTCGTTGTAATATACACACATGCATACAACTCACGCACTCCTAAGACCCACAGAATTGGTTTTATAGATATTATATTTATGAAATAAATCTAAATACTTGGAACGCATGCCTTGGTTCAAAGAGCTACTATTCTTTCAAGGTGTAACTATTATAACCAATATATATGTAATCATATTTAGAATTAAGGGGTTTAACATCAAAGTGAGTTTAAATTTTCAATCATCAACTAATTGAGTCTGTTTGATTTATCTTTCAAAAGTTAATCGGAGAGTGTTGATTTAACAAACATGTAGGCCTACCTTTCATATAGTTTAAAAGGTAGAAAGCCAAACTGGCATGATTGACCTTAGTTGTAAGGTGTATATGAAGGGGGTGTATTTATAGGCAATAAAAATGAAAAAAAAAAAAATGG
>CABFWB010002249.1:63867-80762 GCA_902151455.1 Timema bartmani | reverse complement strand
CTATCTATTTTTTGTAAACTTAGTGTACGCTGATTGAATAAGATTAGACGATAGGAATTGCCTAAATTATAATTGTAACGTGTTAAGTTTGAATAGCATTTTTTATGTATATGTTAGGTTTAGGTATTGATTAAAAGGTGTTTTAATCTTATATAGTTACAATTAATAATTATCATATGTTAAATCTAAACTTTTGAATGAAGCTTAGTATGGAGAATAATTATATTATAGTGTAATAAGGTGTCAAGTCCAAATTTTGTGGAATGAGGGGTCTTTAAGTATTTTCGAATGGCTCTGCTGACCAGCTAGTTCATAATCGATTTAAAACAATAAACTCATTCAGGGATTTTACTGTGTTGCACTGGTTAGTGTTTACCGTCTCAGGCCATTTTAGGCAATTGCTGTTAGAGAGCACCGTTACCATCGTTATAGCTAGATTTGTATTATACTAATCAAAATAAAGATTTTGCTCGACCATGTTAAATGCGCATCTGGTTCTGTCTTTTGCTTGATAGCTTTAGCTGGTATATTGTGTATTTTCTAGAGCGGCCTTCTGCCGGGTTTATAAGAATATTGAATCTGAACTTAGCACTACGGGTCTGTTGTATATCAGTATATCATACTGTGCTGTTTTCTCCAATTTTGATTTGTAAAATTATACATAAATAAAACTCTGTTTTCTCTTGTGATCCCTGGCTTCTTATTCCCTGCACGCTCTTCAGTTAGTAAGGGTGTCACATTACTATTAAGTGTTCTGCTTACGACATTCCTTTTATCGGTGAACTTAGACAGCAAATCCATCCTGTCCTATGCTTCCTCCTTCAGTACCCATAAACGCACATTAATAACAATTACAGTTAATTACCAAATACTTCACAGGATATTCATAACCTAATTTTAGATTATTTTGTCTGAAAAAATGTTTTTATATCATGAAAAGCTTCTGTCAATTTAACATGAATTTATAGGCAAAATTTCAAACAAGCTAGCTAAGATGAATTAGGTTGACTTCTAGGAGGGATGCAATTTATCCTTGGATGTTTGCAATAGTTGCCACCGCTTTCCATCAGGCTTTTACTGAACTACTCAAATAAGTTAATCGATAATGGACTTGCTAACTGAGCCAGAGATCTGCTTCAGGTTTACCTCTATTCTATTTACGATGCTCACAACTTCCACATGAGTCAAATCCCTCGCTTCTAGTTCTGTGATCGCTCCACGAAGGTTCTTAAAATTTATTTTTATGTACAATTTCAGCAGAGATCCTTGAGCAGCAATCTTTGCTTCTGTAATGGCAACCGATTGCTCCTCATCAAATTATTGCATTATTTACAAGCATACCAATCATGTGATGAAACCTCCCCACACTTTCAACATAATTATAATCTTCAACAAGTATAACATTTACAACATGACAATATATTACAGTTGTGTGCCAATAAGTTGGCACTTTTCTGTCATAAATAATTTACTTAACTAGAAATGTTCATATTTGTTTAGGAGCAGCGCACAAAATCTTATCTTGGATATAATAATTCGAACAAACAAATGAACTAAAAAAAATGTAAGTACCCTTTGCAATTTTAGTATGTGAACTCGGTTAAGTAGTGTTTGGTATGTTACCTTTTGAATACTGCACAATTTATCTACATAGTACACTGCATTCAGCATATATTATAACGCATTAACGCTATGGCACAAAGGTGTATTGGGTAGGAGTGCTTTAAATACGATGAATCGTAATGAAACTTTTAAAACATACATATATGTGGTTACGGCAATGGGCAAACTTGCGAGAACGTACCACAGATTCCAATCGATTCTGAAGAAGAAGGAGAAAATCAGAACTTCGGCGAGACATTACTCTTGTGTGAAGACGACAAAGATTTCGGCTCAATCGATAATCACAGAAGCAGCGAAGAAATTTGTCGGTCAACTTGGACCTTCAAAGCGGAGCGGATTCCAATAATTGTGTAAAGATTGATTTTAGCTGTGGATTCGGCTTACAGGGGATACCACGTAAAAAAATAGCGCCGGTAGTTCTACCTCATGGTGGTGTGTAAATGAGCTGGTAAATATTGTATTAGTGTTGCAAAGAGTTGATATGCAATTATTAATAGTTAACATAAACAATTTACGGAGAGATACAAGAGTTTTCAAAAATGCGTAGAATGTTTTTTAATCCATGCCACTAAAGGTTGGAAACTATTTGTACGACAAAAAAAGTTTTAGACAAAAGTTGTAGCAAATCGTCTTTTTTATAGTATTGATTATGGCTATCTGGATCTTAGGAACAACCAGAAAGGAGGTATAGGAAAACATAAAGTTTTGGCCACACTTTTTCAAGATGATGGCGCAAGTGGTGGCACGCCAAGGACGAACACTCAGAGAATGATTTGGGACCCTGAACTACGTGACCATTTTAAATTTCAAAACTCCTGTATTTTTTGTTCAGCTGATTGAGCAATCGGAAGCTCATTTTATTAATAACCTAAATCTGTATGGGATCAATATAGTTATAATAATAATAATGATAGTAATAATAATAATTTGTAACATTAGCGTGTACTGCTACTATGCTAATGTTACTACCCACTCCTAAAGAAGCTAATATTCATAGACATCCTGCAATAGAAATACTACCAACCCCTAAAAAAGCTAATATTCATAGACATCCTGCAATAGAAATACTACCCCAAAGTAATCTTGTACTCATAGACATCCAGCATTATTAAACATCACGATCTTACTATTTCAAATATAGGTGTTCAATTCACGCATATGTCTGCTGGAGTAGAACTGCCTGTTCACCACGAATGATAGAATGGAGAGAAGTCCAAAACACGCTTCAAATTTGTGCAGCACACTGATGTTACAACGAAGTGAGCTTGCAGTGCTCTGATTGGTCCGTGATTTACTAAGACAAGACCACTCATTTTGTTGGACACCTGGCTGGCCTACGTGACCAAACAAGCATAGGTCTACCTCTGCGCGTCCGGCATCTTGGAGTTGATGTTATGAAAATGATTCGAATGCGATGGTTGAATTCAAGACAAACAAGAACCTGGTGTACATGATGCTTGCGAATGACGTAATAACAAAGGACATCTCCCACCTTCCTTCCTTGCAACTAGACCTATATAACGACGGTGCAAATAAGATGTCAAGGACAATTTACTACAACCACTTCCACGAGAAGTCCTCTTCAGGACTAGGACAGTATCTAGCCAGGATGGCGGATATTAATATCTTTGTTTGAATCTATAAACTACATATTACTGCGAAGGGTTTTTATTTTCTTAAATACTTAGGTTTAGTTTGTAATGGAAATCTGTCAGTGTAGGCATCGGTAATGTTTTGCTGAAACTTTAAATTTAATCATAAAATTTGTTATGGAGCACTTAATGTTTCCTGTCATCACATGCATTTTCTTGGTTTAAATAGGTAGCCACATTTCTTGGTTCTTTTTATATTTGCAATATTTAGGTAAACTATTAAATATTTTGCTTTTGTGGCTATCAGTAATATTTAAATTCTTTAAATTGAAAATGTTTCTTTTATTGGGTATTTAGTAGATTTCTTTTCCTTGATGTTAATATTAAAGTAACTTATTTTTGATTACTTTAGTTTGACTTTAATATTCGCAGATTCATTAGTCAAAATTTATAAGTTTTCCAACGTAACTTTGTTTGTCTATTTAGAAATTTAAATGCGTGAATCTTAGTTAATTCTTTAAAAAGTGACGAGGTTAAATGATCCCACGAAGGTTTGAGTTTATTCGGGAAGTCAAACCTTCGTGCTTTACGTAAATATCTGGTGAGATATTTACTTTAAAAATAAAACTAGATTGTCTGCATTCACAGGTGTGAATCAGACGCGTTGAGTACCATTTAAAAGAAGTTCATTAAGCTCTTTACAATCTTGTAAAATATTTAGGAGTTAAAACCTTAAGAAAATATCGGTTGCGATATTTAAATTTAAACTCTGAATTTAAAACTAATTTGTCTGTATTCACAGGTGTGAATCTGTCGCGTTGTAAATCATTTCAAAAAGGCTCTTTAAGCTCTTTGCAATCTTTGTAATACTTAAAATTTAAACTTTTGATACTAATTTTGTTTGATCTTAACTAACTGTGATGAATTAGAAGATTGTAAATCATAAAGAAATTTTCTTTAAATAATAGCAACAATTGTGTTTATTTCATTGGTCTCTTCCAGACAAATTTATATTATACATTTATATACTTTAAAATTTTTGTAACGTACTGCGCATGAAATTAATACCATGATTTATTTGTTTTCCAACAAATTTCAGTTTGACATGTAAGGCCATGCAACCTGTTTTAACACTGTTTGTTACTGTGATTAAATTATTCTAATATTTATTCAACCCCAACTGTTTTATTATTTATTAATTTTGCAAATGTTTCACCTTTTATATTATAATTTAATTTAATATTTAGCACCGCGTCTTACTACCCGTTCGGGTTATACGCTTAAGTACTAATTATGCTAATGGATTAGGAAAATGGGAGGGTTGAAGTTAGAGGAAATGAACCTGCATTTGCGTGGAGGGAGAGTGGAAAACCATTTAGGAAAAACCACCCCCAGTTCACCCGACCAAGATTCGAACCTCGATCTCCCCGTCCTCGGCGGTCGAGCTCAACACGACTAGCGTGTTAGCCAACTACGCCACCGAGGCGGGTTCTTTCATATTATAATTCCCTTAGTTATCTCCTTTTTAGTGTATTGTGGCCGTAACTAAATAGAGTGTGAGAGGGGCGGTACAAATGTATAATAATAATAATATTAATAATTTATTATTATTTATTAATTTAATAATAATATTAATAATTTATTATTATTTAATAATTTAATAATATTTATTATTATTATTATTATGATTATGATTATTATTATTATTATTATTATTATTATTATTATTATTATTATTATTATTTCGAACCTCGATCTCCCCGTCCTCGGCGGTCGAGCTCAACACGACTAGCGTGTTAGCCAACTACGCCACCGAGGCGGGTTCTTTCATATTATAATTCCCTTAGTTATCTCCTTTTTAGTGTATTGTGGCCGTAACTAAATAGAGTGTGAGAGGGGCGGTACAAATGTATAATAATAATAATATTAATAATTTATTATTATTTATTAATTTAATAATAATATTAATAATTTATTATTATTTAATAATTTAATAATATTTATTATTATTATTATTATGATTATGATTATTATTATTATTATTATTATTATTATTATTATTATTATTATTATTATATTGAGCCCATACAGGTCTAGGTTATTAATAAGATGTGCTTCCGTTTGCTCAATCAGCTAAACAAAAAATACAGAATTTTTGAAAATTAAAACGGTCACGTAGTTATGGGTCCCAAATCATTTTCTGAGTGTTCGACCTTGGTGCGCCTCCACTTGCGCCACCAATAATAATAATATTAATAATAATTTATTATTATTATTATTATTATTATTATTATTATTATTACTAGGTGTTCTGTCTTACGACATTTTCATCCCTTTTGAATGAACTTAGACTGCACACGCTCCGGTGGCGACGTGGTCTAATGCGCTACTCTCGTATTAGTCTAGACTACCGAACTTGGGAGATCGGGGTTCAATCCAGGTCAGGTGCACTAAGGGTGGTTTCCCCTAAATGTTTTCCACTCTCCCTCCAGGATAATGCAGGTGTATTTCATCTCAATTAAGCCTTCCTATTCTCTAACCCAATAGTGCAACTAGTATATAGGCGTACATCCGGAACGGATAGTAAGAAGCGGTGCTAAAAAATAAATGATAGGGAACTCCGCACGGACTTTCTCGCTCCATTGTTTAAAAATGGAGATATTTACTCACAATTCGTAATATATATGAAACTAAAAAACATACACTAGCAAACCCGATTATAAATTGCACTATATTTACGTAAAATATTTTTTTACACCCTGTTATCAATTTTATAATTTTATTTTTAAGGATTTAAAGTCCTTATTAAAATATTTGGATCAATTAAAAAGATCGATATTGGGTCCACAAGGGCTATCACTTAATTTTATAATGTCCACTTCTGGTTAAAATTTTCGAAATTTTATTAGGGGTTGCACATCTTCAGGTCATAAAATTGCAGTTGAATTCCTCATTTATACATTTTGACCAATAAAAAAGATATATTTTTACTATTGAGTCTAAAATGAAAGAGATGGATCATTGCTGTACAAACATTTCCCCTAAGAGGTTAAAAGAAAAGGAACATACAGTTTTTGAGAGACTTACTTATTTACTTACTCTATAGTATTAGGGAATTATTGCTTCGACACTTTAGTATCTTTCGATAGCTAAAGCTCATAAAATTGTATCAATATATTTGTCAATATCTCAGAAAATATTGGCCAATATCTCAGAAAATATTAGTTTTATAAAAATAGATTTCAAATAAAAGATTTTTATTATAAATAGACCTACATATTTGCAATCATAGGTAAATTCATATCTCAAAGAGTTACGGAGATATGATAAAACTTTAGAATTTACGCATCAGGCTGAAACGCTTAAAATCATTTTGACAAAAAATTGAGGGCAGCCATTTGGTTTGTAATATTGATTAATGCTTATTAATGAAATTTAATCAAAATCGTTAGAGCTGATTTTGATAAAATCGATTTATTCTATTTTTTCCCTTAAGGAAGCTACACTTAATTTTAGGGCTAGATTTACAATTCCAAAAATGCCTCGGGTGAAACCCTATGAAAACTCTAGCTACCAAATTTCAGCCTGATCGCTAAAACAGTTTAGGCTCTACTCTGAGGTAAAGATAAACAGACGGACAGACAAACGAAATTACCAAAACCACTTTTTTGGTTTCATGGGGTCATGAAACCTCGACATTTATCAAAACCTAAAGTTCGATTTCTTTGACGATCACAATATTTATCTACCTGTAAAGTAGCGAGAAAGTAAAAACAAACTTAGACCACCATTTCTCCCTGTCCTCGATTCAGCTCCCCAAATAATATCAGGCTGAAAAGTAAATACAATATTATTTTCTGATTAGCCCGACTCATTACAAAATGACGGCGCCCTTAGTAATAAGCCATATTTTCCAACTCACCTATAACATAAACATTCCTAATTTAACAGTAGGCCTACTTTGTTTTGTGTGGTATATTTTAAAACGTTTATATGCTCTTCATATGCTAGCCCTTTATGAAAATATAAATAGGCCTTAGTCTGTTAATGTTTGCAGGAAAATATAGCATAAAAACTAGCCAAATAATATTTTATAAAGTTAGGCTTGTGAAGCCTTGATAAATTCAAAACATTTTAAATGTTATTGCTTAAAAGAATAATATATAGGCTTACATAAAACATGTTTATGACATTAATGTTAAAAAAATTATTATATTAATTTTACAAAAACTGGAATCGGGGCTTTTACAAACAGCCTAATGTTTGTCATTTCAATCAGAATAAGATTGCACATTAGTAGTCTACATAAAATACAAATGAAAACTGGTTCTTGTTCTTAAATATCCTGACATGTTTGATTATATGATGAGATAAGTAGGTAGGTAGCTAGATGGGTTGGTAGTTTTAAATGAAAGTCTAGAATTGTCAAAGTGGTGAGACTGTATTGAAGAACTCTTACGCTTACCCAAACCTCTAATAGTGATAGCCAGTGGTAAGATAGCTTGTAGAATTTGTAAGACAGTTTAGACAGTATATAATGTGTACAAAATTACGGTGAACAATTTGAGGCTGGTTGTGGCTTTTCTGGAGAAGCAACAGCTGATGATAATGGATGAGAAAGGTGCAACAACTTTGGAAATTGGTAAAGTTTTCCTTAATTACTTTATTATAAAAAAAGGCGTATTTCTTTCCATAAGCCTGTATGCTAATGCTAATATATGAGTATAAGAATGAGATCCAGTTCGTGGGAATTCTACCTCATATAACTTATATATATATATGTGTTTCTTTTACTATCCTGGAGAGGACACGAGAAATTTAAATCAATGGGGTTGGTAGGAATAAGTACACCAAATATCCAACGATATTTTTTATTATGTTTAGTTTTCAGGGTATGAAACATTAAAAATAAACTCAGTTTCTTAACCCATAGAAAATACATTTTTTTTCTCTCGTTGGGCAAGCAGTTGATCAATACTTCCACTGCTAGAGCGTCAGAAACTAGCGCAGGCGCACGTGTCTCACCCATTAGGGGTACTCTGTGATCCGATGTATTTTAAGGTGGTTGCGGGTGGTTAAGATGCAAGGGAGAAGGGAGTACGAGTGTGCGCAGTGCATAATCCCGCGTTTCTATGATCAATATAATGGAAAACGCTCATGTTCTTGAACAAACAAAATGGTGGACAGGGTAATCCCAAAACAAATAGTTAGTTTAAAGTAGCCCCACGGAGTTGGAAACAAAAAAACTTATAAAACATAATAACTAGCCTGCATATTTATTTGGTTCCGTCTTCTTCAACCTTTATACGTTCCGCCCATCGCAGTAATATCCTACCTTAAATCAATCTTTGGGTCCATGATAAGGAAAGAAATGTAATACAACGTAATTAAATCAGTTAAAGTTTAATATTATACACATAACAATATTTAGGTTCAAGATATATACACGGTTTGTGAAATTTTATAGGCCTAGTAATTTATATAAACATTTCAGGGACAATTTAAATATGTTCCAAATTATTATTTTCTTTTGATTCATAACTATTTATCCGCAGAAGATACAACAGGTTGAAGGCAGACACTTAAGTAATAACGCTTTCATTTCCTTGCGTTTGAGAAATTAGGTAGACTTTAAAAGAAATTGTAATCTCAGGACCAAGGTTATGAATCAACTACTCTAAAGGTGCGGCCGCAGTACAAATTGTTTACCTGGAGGGTAGTGGGTGGCGAGTCGCCAAGCAACCCACCAAGTGACCCTCAAGGTACGTTTCCGTCAAGCCGCGTTGACACGATCCAAGTATTCTTGGATCACAACTTGAACCAAATGTTCTTGTACAAGTGCACTTGGTTCAAGTTAGTTGCCATGGTTATAGTCACTTGCACAGTCATGTAGACATCAAAAAGAAGGCGGATTTGGTTTTGGAGGGTATCGGAGCGGTTGGTGATATTCTCATACAAGGAGTTGAAATTCATAAAAAAAAAGTTCAGATAACAAAAAAAGAAAGTTTAGTCCTAGAACTGGATACTTGAGGCTCTTGAAGCTTCCTCAAATTTCTTCCATGAAGTAGTGGTTAAAGATGAAGGCAATTTTATCTACAATTAACTACTGTGCAAGTTGCTATAATCTATAAAACCAATAATTCAAGAACTTGAGTGTGTATAACATAAACAGTTATTAAGACGTAGTGCAAAAATAAAACTTGATTCTAACACGAGAACTGCAATATCTGCTTTTCGTTACCATCCATAACACTCCCTCGTCCTCATACAGTTCAATGAGCCTTACATTGTGCCTATCCATCCATTTAATTATTTTTATAACATTCCTTTTACGGGTTTCACTCTCCGTTTTTTGAGACGACGCCATTTTGAATCCCATCAAATTTCGACTTGGTTCCAAGCAGGTTGGCCACCGTCCTACTCAACTTGGATATAGCGTCTCCATCCAAGTGGGCTGAGATGAATTGTTGACACGAACCAAGTAGTGTCCAAGTGATGCGTGCGCAGCGTCCAAGTTTGCTTTGTCCAAATATACTTGGGACGTGTCAACGAGGCTTTACAGGCACCCATATGGCACCGGCTGCACTGCCCGCTCCAACCTACGCAACCAGCCTAGCAAGTAGCCAGGCGTGTAGCGAGGGAATCAGTTGTGTTGAACAATTTCACCTAGCCAACAAGCGTTCAGTCATAGAGGAGATGCTGATCTCAGCCGTTTACAAGCGAAAAGCGATATGGGACCCGGCAGATGAATTGAGGAAAAATTCTAATATCCTAAAAGCATTGTGGACAGAATTTGCCAAGGAAGTTGGCGTTGATGGTAAGTGAAATTTTGTGTTTATTGATTTATGTGTCTTTATTTTGTGGTTATTATTTTAATATAAAATAGGGTTTTACGTATAAGTTTTGTAGGGCTCAGATATATTTTTCTGTGTTCAGTACAACATCCTATTATGAGGAACTTGTCCACATTGGGCGAAAGAAGTGAATGAAGTGCAATGTGTGAAAAAGTGTATGTGTCAGTTTATCTATCTGAAAACATGTTAGCTCTGGGAAAAAAAACTAGATATTCTGGAAAATATTTTATTGACACAGATAGTTTTATAAGCTGAAAAGATCAAAATAGTTTAAATTATCGGGAACTTAAATACAGCACCAATTATGACACATTATTTTGGGCCATGTTGTGTCTACGAATGTTTACTGGAAGAGCATAGTCTTCTTGACACGGAACTGCACCAACACCATTGAAGTATACCTAGAATGTTACCGGGGCTCTTATTGCAACTGCTGGAAAGCGATGTTTTATCAGCGCCATGTCTTCATCCTTTCTGCCTGTTGTCTGACCCAGTTGTGGAGTGCTATAGGCCTCAAATCCACCATGTGTCTGAACGTAATTTTTCAAAATACAAATTGCCTTTACCATTTAAAGAGCGTGATGTACACTTGTCTCAATTAAATTGTTTAACAGTCTCCATTTAGCTTTCATTAAGCATTCAACACTGTTCCTTGCATGACTAAACCGATAGTTAGAAATTCGTTTCTCATCATCCAAGTTCCTGCCAAGATAAGGTCTCATCAAGTAAGGAAGTAAAGTGTACCCTTCAGCACAAAAGGCACAAATGGCGCTTTTATATCCGTAAAAGGAGAGGTCTTTCTTTTGGGACATTGAGTTTCTTTGCCTCTAGTCGATGAAAGAGAGAAGACATCCAGAAATTTCGACCATCACTTTGTCTTCCTTAAGTACCTATGTCGATAGCAATTAGTTTGCGATTGGCATCCACAATTGCTTGAAGAAGAATGGAGAAAAATGGTTTATAGTTGTAAAATGTTTATCTACTATTAGAAGGAGCTCTCATTCGTACATTCTTTCTATCAATGTGCCCAATACAATTAGAAAAAAATCAATTTTTCAAAGAAATTATCTGCGAATGAATACCACATATTTCTCGTGGGAGTTAGAATGTACTCATCTTTCAACTTATTCCATAAAACCGTACATGTGTCAATAATTATTTCCGATACTTTTGTTATTCCCAATTTGAAACGTCTATAAATAGAAGTAATTGAGTCTTCAGTCTTCAGGAATCTGGAAGGAAAGTAACAATAATAATTAAACTTTACCACACAATTTCATTCAAAACTAATACCTTTGTTCTTTACATTACAAACCACACTTTTTTTTTATGTTTCAATGAATGTGAAGAAGATAGAAAAATCTCTGCGCTCCCAGCTGCGTGAGTTTGATAGACCAAGATCTGGAAGTGATGCTTGTATCAAAATCACAAGATCCGGAGCATTTTACAACCAGATGTTGTTCCTTAGGGATGTTTTGATGTCCTCAGATGATGTGAGGGAAGACAATTTCGCTTTGATACAAGCTTCAGAACTATCCGATAAATCTCTGGCCAATGAAACCAATGATAGTTTTGATGCAGACAATTTTCTGGGTTCATCCGTATCAGAAGTAGGAACAAAGAAAGAAAAAGGCACATACAATTTCTGCTTTTACAATAGTAAACAAACCAATAGCTTCAACAAGTCAACCAGGAACGTTAAGGAATAATCTGAGTCTTAAAAATGATGAAGGCACCTCTAAAGTTGGGAAAATTATTTATTTTAGTATCAAAAAAGTAAATATAAATAAACGGAAACTAAAAATAAAGGACCCACACAAAATAGAGGCTGAGAAATACTTGATATTGAGAGATGGAAGATAGAGCTATTAGAGATGGAAACTAGCACAGATAACAACCCAGCTCTTCTATTTTTTTAAAAGTCTTCTTCCGTACATGCAGGAATTTACATCTACACAAAAACTCCAGATTTTGTCAGAAATTCAAAATTTGATTTTGGCGGAAAATGAGGCAACGCATCAATATTCGGGCAAAATCAAGAATTTCACCAGTAATCAAACAAGAATGTTGGAATCATATCATCAGTCACACTACTATGGTTCATCCTCAGTATCATCTGTGTCCACTCCATTTACTCCATCTCCTGCACCACAACCGACCTACACCAATCTGTCGTATATGGAATTGTTGTGACTTCATTCAGAAAAACATCAGCTCCTAGGAACTCAACGGTCTTTACTCTTTTTTAAATAAATAATTTTTCAATATATATCATATTTGATTACCTTATAGTATTTTAATGGATTTTCTTTAGTTTCTTTCAGAAGTTGTGAATCTAATACACATTTGTCTTATAACACAAATCATGATACTGTATTATTATGTAAAATAAATAAAACTATAACTAAATTGATAAAAATAAAATTCACCTTAATTTGAGAATCAAGCGTTGTTCTGCAGAAATTGCTTCTCTGAAATTTGTATACGTTCTCTCCAGTTTGTCTTGTAATTTACTTAGAAGATGATCAAAGGAATCTAGACTCATCCGTGCATATTTAAAAAATCTATCTGTATAATTTCCCATCTTCTTATAAACTCACGAAAATTCACCATCACAGTCTCTCTCTAAGCGGGACTCGTGTACTCATGACCTCTTTTCATTTCTCACCGCAATCTTGAGACAGGAGCTATCGCAGAGAAGAATTATTTTGAAAATTTAGAGATAGACATATTCAACGCACATCCAACAGTTTCACACTGGGACCTACGTTGATACCTAGATTATTCCACCGTGTAGTGCGGCTGGAGTATATCCACGCTTTACCCACGATCCTCCACCCTCTAGCCTCCAAGCTACCCACTACCCACATGTAGTGCGGCTCTAGGCTAGCAGTGGAGATTGTGATGGTAACTTTGAGGAAATTATTCCGTATTACTGTGAAATATGCATGAATTAACCAAAGTGTTAAATTTTAAATGTGAGGAACCACCACCAGTGCTATCGTCCGAGATTGTAACCACAACCTCCTCGTAACCAACCATCAAGTCTTTAGATGTCTTAATTGTTACAGTTATAATTATAGAGGTTCATGGAATTGAATAATCACTATATCTTTTGTGTGCTGTATAAATGGATTAGTATATTGAATGATACAGTTACAAGTTTGATAACATAGCGATCGGTGTACGCACATGGTTTTACAAAACAGGAAGTGGAACAACACAAGTCAAAGATGCAAGTAGTAGGCCTAACGCAAACACAAAAATGGGTGGAAACATTTGGAACTAATAATTCAAATATAACTATGTTGTTATTCACACATTAATGCCTTAGATCAGGGTTTCTCAAACTGTGAGGGAACAGGGGGGGTTTCAGGTGGGACGAAGCATGATCATATTATAGTGTTGAAATTCTACTCACTTGAGATTCTGGTAAATAAATACTGTTCTGATTTACAATTGAAGCAATTAAAACGATTGTGATGTGTGCATCTTAATATTATATAAGTGGGAGTGGTTTCTTGGCAATGACTGATGGCAAATATTCTGTCAGTTACAATTATTGACCTCCTTTTCACAAAAATATGACCTGATCTAGGTCATATCGTTGATAACAAAAGATTACATATTTTAATATTATTATTAGATACTATATTCTAAGGAGTTTAGTATTTTTCATAAGTAGTACCATTCATTAACTGTAAAACCACAATAATTTTATATACTTCATAATTTATGGGAACATTTTAAAACCTATATTACATTTAACATTTAACAAGTTCTACAAATTGTGAATCAGAAAATAAAGTAGACAATAAAAATATATTTATTATTTGATTTATTTTAGTTTTAAATTTATCATAAAAGCATTCCGGAAATGTTTTATATTAGGGAGGTTCAACAACTACCCTTAGTAATAAAATGAGGCTTGAGTGCAAATCCTGGTAAGGGCCGAGTCCACACTTGTATCAGATACTCGTATCGTATCCCCGACGTGTATCATTAACGCATCAGTTTGGGTGGGTCCCCGTATCCTAGATACGATCATGAGAGCGATACCCGTTCCAGATCGCTGCGTCCCGCTTATAGTCGTTATTTCACCGTCACATCAAAGGAAGCTACGGGGTGAGGATACGACACGTCTAGACGTGCTCCGAGCCGAACAATCTCGAGGGTCGGGTTTTACATGTTGATTTTTCTTATTCCCTTTCCAACCACAACACATGAATTATGTAAGCAATGGGTCACATCAACTATCGCAACGGAACCATAATCGGATCTGCTGAGATTTTATCTTTACTGTGTCCATGTGTATCGTGACCCGCTTCAGACCTGATCGCTATCGAGATAGGATACAACGATATGATACAAGTGTGGAGCTTCCTTCAAACACTGCAAACACGGTGCGCTCTAAGATAAGTCCTGAGCCTTTTACTAAAAACGCATGGCTACCTTGCACGTTGGTTTAACTTAGAGTTTCTTGTTGTATTTTTATTTAGGAAATAAGGGTACTTAACCTTTAAGGTGGGAGTACAGAGAACGTGGGAAAGACCAGTGTTTTTGCAGTTTTTATAGGAAAACATTTTTTTGTTCAAAATAAATTAAGTATTTTTCCAGTACAAACATTTAATTTAATTTTCTTCACATGATGATGTCAACAGTTGTTGAATATCTGCCATGAGCATAGCAACATTAGATGACAAAATTTATAAATAGAAATAAACAATTGTTATTAAATACCAGGATACCCTTGAAAGATATTCAAGACTTGTTGATATTACCATGTGAAGAAAATAATCCCTAAGTTTATACTGAAGAAATATATGATTTCTTTTGACCTAAACATGTTTTGATATTAAAATTGCAAAAATACTAACCTTTTCTCGCTTTCTCTCTATCCCCACCTTAAGAAGTACTAAGTTATAAATAATATTTTTCCCTACAATTTAATTTCCTCCTTAGAGTATATGGGTTGACCTATACTTTTATTTTATATCCACCCAGGTAATTAAGTATGGGTTTGCACACTGGGGGAACAATGTAACTGCTAAATAGTATAACCTAAGTGTTTCTTCGGTAGTTTATTTCTTAAATAATGAAAACATACATCATAAACTATAGTGTCTTATTTAATGTTGGATTGATTAACCCCGGTGAAACATCATTTCCAAATATTGCAACATGGTCTATTATATTTTCAAAAGATACTTAGAAAATATATGTGGTCTTACATAATATTCTCAAGCCATCCCAAGTTTCTCATCAATTAATTTTTAAATATTTTTATGTAACTAAACTAAACGCAAAACTTTCGGTTAAAGCATAACAAAACAATTAACTTTCATAATAAACAAAATTATTTGGCTACATTTTCATGTGTTATTAATTTAGTATTATAGTAATTTCTTTATTATTTAACAAACAATAAAATATATAAATTTTCAGATACACACGTTGATTTACGAAGTAGTTTCTTACTTGGGTACAATTTTAAGAATATTTTTGTCCATATTATTTTAACCAACAACTCACTATCTCTTGGACCTTAAGAAACCCTATAATGTTCATGGCCACCAGAAGATTAGTTTGACATTAAGCCTTATTCTGAGACAACTTCATACAATCCCTAGACTGATACACAAACTCCCTCAAATACATTTTCCCATATTCCCTCCGTTAACATAATTAACTGATTATATACCTCTTATCAAGGACAATTTTAATTGTTTGAAGCATGTAACTGCAACAATAAAGTCAATACCACAAATCCCTAGAATTTTTGTACACATTCGAATTATGAAATCACAATGTAGTCACTACCTTCATGAATAATATCGTCCACTAAACAATAGACTTTTTTTAATAAATTTATCAGAATTATAAATAAATGGTATCAAATTCCACACGGACTTTCTCGCTCTATTGTTTACAAATGGAACTATTTACTCAAATCTCGTAATATATAAAAGAGATTATAGAAACTAGCAAACCCAAGCATAAATGGTGCTATACTTGAGTAAAAATCATTTTTTGACTACCAGTTTTAAATTTTATAATTTTACTTTTAAAGAATTAATGTCCTCATTTGTATATTTAGATCAATAAAGATAAAAAACAAACAAATGATGAGCTCGATATTGGCTCCACAAGGGTCAACACTTCGTATTAAAATTTCGATACTCGGTTGAAACTTTTGGCATTTATTAGGTGCTGCACATCTTCAGGTCATCGCATTGCTATTAAATTCATCATTTATATATTTGACCATTAAGAAATGTAAATATTGACTATTGAGTCTAAAATAATAATGATAAATCATTGCTGTACAAACATTTCCCCTAAGAGCTTAAAGAAAAACGAACATAAACTTTTTGATAGACTTGCCAATATTTAATTACTCTATGGAATGGAGAATTATTGTGTTAAAACATAAGTAGTATATCTGTACAAATAAAGCTCACAAAATTGTATTAACATATTTGCCAATATCTAAAAAAATTATTGGTTTTATAAAAAATTATTTCAAATTAAAGTGTTTATTATTTTTAACTGTGCTACAATTTTGCAATGATAGGTTATTTATGTATCTCAAAAAGGGGTGGATTTATGAAAATTTCTACTTTTAAGAATTAATAGCCAGAGCTATTATTTATGCTTATTAATAGGGAATTACTCCACTAGATATCATATTCTGAAAATTGAAAAATGACACCTGGACACGGGAATCGAACCCGGGACCTCTGGCTTAGTACGCCAATGCTCTAACCACTGAGCTATCCAGGATTCGTCTCGTGCCCTGGGTCATTCTTCACTCATATTTTAAGGC
>CABFWB010002249.1:25407-63052 GCA_902151455.1 Timema bartmani | reverse complement strand
GATCCCGTACAATTTAATAATTGTGCAAATGGCAGCATAACAGCCAACTACCGAGTCGCAGATGGCTGCGTTATCCGATGGCTCGTGATATTAATATAATCACATACTTGTAGCCGACGATTTCCGCCAGTCCATCATAGACTCTGCCTTAAAATATGAGTGAAGAATGACCCAGGGCACGAGACGAATCCTGGATAGCTCAGTGGTTAGAGCATTGGCGTACTAAGCCAGAGGTCCCGGGTTCGATTCCCGTGTCCAGGTGTCATTTTTCAATTTTCAGAATTTCTACTTTTGTAAAGTACCCTAAAAGTAATTTTCTTGGGAAAATGAAAATAGCCATTTAATTTATAATCTTAATCAACGCATAGATACGAATTTTAATCAAAATCATGAGAGCCGATTTGGAGAAAAACGCTATTTTCTCTTTTCGTCCTTTAGTAAACTGCTCTTAATTTTAGGGTTAGATGGACACACAGAGAAATAGCATTGCAAAAAAAAACTTTTTAGGTTTCGGGGGGTCATGAAAAGTCGACATCCATCAACATCTCAGTTTAGATTTTTTTGACGGTAGTAATACTTTACCTTAAGTATTAAAAAAAAACAACATATATTTGCGTATAGCTTGGAAATATTGGTATTATAAAAACATGTTTCAAATAAAAGATTTCTTATAAATAGACCTATATATTTATAACTATAAGTAATTTCATATCTCAAAGAGCTAGGGAGATATGATAAGTAAATGGTACTGAACTCCACACGGACTTTCTCACTCCATTGTTTAAATATGGAGATTTTTACTCAAAACTCGTAATATATGTGAAAATAAATAATATACGCTAGCAAACCTGAGCAAAAATTGCTGTATACTTACGTTAAACATTTTTTGAATCCCGGATTTATATAAAATTATGATTTTCTTTATAAAGAATTAATGTCCTCACAAGTATTATTATTATTAGCACCACGACTTACTATCCATTCGGGTTATATGCACTTAAGTTTTAGCATGTCATTTATATAATATGACATCTACAATCAAAATTTAATAAAAAACAATCAAAGTTCCATAAAGACAATTAAAATTCCATTAAGACAATTAAAACAAGATAACAAGTACTAATCTATTCCAATAAGAAGAGACAGGTGGCAACTCACTCAGAATTAATGTTGCCGGGAAACGCCCAAGCGTCGAGGAACATTGCCCCAGCGAACCATTTCAGTATCGTAAGCATTTTCACGTCTTGATCGAAGGGCACACGTCAGAGAAAAGAGAGATTATTGTCTTTATTCGCCACTCCTGCTGACAGAGCTAGTGAGGAAGTGGATTTATTTCGCATATCTCCCCCCCTTTCCCCCTTAGATCTCATGTTGTAGCCCGAAGAAGTTCTGTTGCTTTATAACAGATACCCGTGGATCACATTTTTTTATTCCATTATATTTATTAACTGGAGGAGGAACTACTCCATACGACTTCAGCACCGAAGACTATTGATGGCTACGATATGTCAAGCGTCGGTCTCACCACCGCTTCGCAGAGGAAACCGCTTCTGAGAATATTGAGTATCATGTCAGAATGTCTGACGTTGCTATCTATGTCCCTCAGACATAGTTTCACGTATTTGAATATTTTGCTTTATTTTCAATGTCAATTAGACATTGAGTATTATGTCAGAATATCTGACGTTGCTATCTATGTTTCTCAGACATAGTTTCCTGTATTAGAATATCTTGCTTTACCTTCAATGTCCACCAGACATAGTGTATTGTATTAGAGTGTCTGAGTCATTTTCTATGTCCTTCAGACATGGTTTCTTTTAGTCAAGATGTCTAACATTATTTTCTATGTCCATCAGACATGCCCATAAGGCATAGTTTAAATACGAGGGCTTTATGATCTAAATATGTATAGGACCAGGTGATTGAGTATACTGAGTCCATGAATTAGATTTCCTTTTCTAAGTCTATAAGACATCGTTATATTTTTATGACACCCTAAACGGTATTATGTCATTTAGAATCTCTTTGTGGCAACAATTAGATCATCTAACATTTTCTTCTTTGACCTACTTAGGTCAGTGACTGGTTGCAGTCACGATTATACCCTTGTTTTTGTAGCTATTTAAGGTACGCAACCTGTGGGAGCACTACTAGATTGAAGTAGTAGCCCGCGAGGATAATGCTTTCTTTTCGGCCCCGTAAGGTGCCATATTTATCTTAATGTTTAAAGATAGTTAGTATTAGCTATTGTATGCCCTAGTAATGGGTAGATGTATAAATTTACTATTGTTTGCTCTGGCAGTACTCATTAGGAAATGACCGGCCATAGTAAATTAGAGTGTAGATGCACGATTGTTAGCCAACTATTATTTGTATAGTGGAAGCTCCTCTTATATGACATTATTCTTTGGTTTTTCGTAACTCTCCATGAGGGTTAGTACAAGCAAGCTAGCTTAAAGTATATTCTTTTAAGTAACTCTAAAAATATAGGATTTGATGCTATGTTTTTATTTTCAATAGTTTAACTATTTTTCATGATTAATCCTCTCAGTTATTGGTCTGGTATTAGCCTGGCTAGATTGTCCTTTTTTATATTGTCCAAAACTTAACTACCATTTTTTACTCTTGCCGAGGTGTGGCAGATGATTCGAACTAGGATTCCTATTTATAGAGTTATTAAACTAAACAAAATGTTCTATCTAACTATTGTCGGTTCCTTGTAAACAAATTAACTATACCTATTCGTCCAACCTAATCTTTTCTAGCTCGATAAGGGAATACAATTATCATTAATTAATTGAATTTAAATCTTGTCACTCATATGTAATTCTATATCTTTTTGTTTACCTTTTAATAAACTTATTTGTTAAACTTATATATCTCTGTGATGCATTTTCCTTCCCTATCCTTCATCAGGTATAACTTATTTAATTATATAAAAGCAATCGTTTCTTTTTCTACGTGCTAGGAGAAGCAAAGATTCAACGCTAATGTGTAATGGTAGGGTGATTGTGAGATGAAATGGAAGACCTAGAGTTTAAAGTGGGATTCAAACCACTGTGGAGGCCTGGCATTTCACCACATTCACAAGTTGTGATTAATACACGTATTGTCAGAGGTGAAGGAAGGGTTTGACAATCAGATAAATCTGTGCCAGGAACGAGAATTGAACCGTGGACCCCCAACACAGAAGTCTGACAACCCACCCCTAGACCGCCAGATCACCCAGTCCCCACAAGTATATTTGACCAAAAAAAAGAGATCAATATTGTGTCCACAAGAGTCAAAACTTCGTGTTAAAATTTCAACCTCACGTTAAAATTTTCTACATTTTATTAGGGGTTACACATATTATGGCTATCACATTTTTTTAATTAAATACCTCATTTAAAAATTTAGACTAATAAAAAAGGTAAATATTTACTATTGAGTCTAAAATGATAGAGATAGATTATTGCTGTGCACATATTTACCCCAAAAGGTTAGAGAAAAAAAAAAGAACATAAACTTTTTGGGAGATGTACTTAGCTACTATCTCTATGGACTTCGATAATTATTACTTAAAGCTTAAGTTGTATCTCTATACAACTAAAGCTCACAAAATTATGTTAATATATTTGCAAATATCTCCAAAACTATTGGTTTCATAAAGATATATATTTCATATAAATGTTTATTT
The DNA here is from genome assembly GCA_902151455.1 of Timema bartmani. NCBI lineage: Eukaryota > Metazoa > Arthropoda > Insecta > Phasmatodea > Timematidae > Timema > Timema bartmani. The sequence continues at coordinate 59,373 of CABFWB010002249.1, read as the reverse complement.
TTTATTTTTAATAACCCGCCTCGGTGGTGTAGTTAGCTAACGCACCAGTCGTGTTTGAGCTCGACTGCCGAGGACGGGGAGATCGAGGTTCGAATCTCGGTCGGGTGAACTGAGGTGGTTTTTCCTAAATGGTTTTACACTCTCCCTCCACGCAAATGGAGGTTCACTTTCTCAAAATGCAACCTTCCAATTCTTAATCAATTAGTGAAATTAGTACTTAAGCGTATAACCCAAACGGGTAATAAGACGTGGTGCTAAGTATTATTATTATTATTTTTAATAGTATTACAATTTTGCAATAATAGGTTACTTAGTATCTTAAATATTTGTGGAGATAAAGAAATTTCCGTGTCTGTAAAAATTACTTTCATAAGAAAATGCTAATAGCCATTCTGTTTATAATCTTAATCAATGCCTAGATACGAATTTTAATCAAAATCGTTAGAGCCGATTTTGATTAAAATGATTTTATCTCTTTTCGCCCTTTATTAAACTACTCTTAATTTTAGGGTTTAACAGACACACAGGCAGAAGGCATTGCAAAAACCACTTTATAGGCTTTAGGGGGTCATGAAACGTCAACATCCATCAACATCTCGGGTTAAAAAATTTTTACGGTCGCAATACTATTAGAAAAGTTAAAAAATATATATATTTGCCTTTAGCTTGAAAATGATTGGTTTTATAAAAATATTTGTATTATAAATAAACCTACATATTTGCAAGGATAAGTAATTTCATATATCAAACAGTTTCGGAATTGTGAAAAAAAAGAGAATTTACGCATCAGGCCGGACCTCTTAAAGTAATTTTNCATAAACCAAACAACTTGTGTATTTTTAAAAAAAAGAAAAATTCCAAAACAGGCCCGACCCTTTAAAGTAATTTTGAAAAAAAAAAAAAAAAGTATCCATTTTGTTTATAATATTGATCATTGCTTGGAAATTAAATTTAATCAACATCATTAGAGCTTATTTTGAGAGAGTCGATTTTGTCTATTTCTGCCCTACAGTAAACTACCCTTAATTTTAGGGTTAGCTATTCAATTCCAAAAACCCCTCGGGGAAACCCTATGAAAAATCTAGATACCAAGTTTGAGCCCGATCGGTAAAATATTTTAGCCTCTAGTCCGACGTATATACAGACAGACGGAAATTCAAAAACAAATTTTTCGGATTCGGGGGTTCATAAAACGTCGAAATTCCTCAAAATCTTGAGTTAGTTTTTTTTTACGACCACAATACTTTTCCTGCCTGTAAGATAGCGAGAAAGTAAAAAGGGAAAGATTGGTTAAAATTGGGCATTATTTTCTTTACAACTTCATGTGGCGTCCATTTCGACACTTATAAAAGAGCGAGAAAAAATTTGCTTTTGGTAACTTAATTTAATTACACGATTATGATGAATTTAAAAAAAATTCCTGGGTCTCATTCTCCCCATCATTGTCAGTTTAGTCTACTGCGAGAATGGTTCGTAAGACAATGCAGCCACCGAAGTTGATCGATATATCAGTTACTAATCAATAATAAAAAAACGCGTATAACAACATCACTTTAAACTAATTTAGCTCAGATACAATCCTCATTCGTGGGTGGGAGAAGTAAGAGTAAACCACATCTAGTCTTGTTTTCCACTATCGGGGAGTTTTGGGTTTAAATGCCAGCTAGGATTACTGAGGGTAGGTTTTCCGTAATTGCATCCCATTCTCCATTTACGCTACTGAGGGTAAATTCTTTAGAATACAGACCTTCTTTATTCGTCTATATCCCATTAGTGTATTTATCTAAGTGTGGAAAGAATATAAAGAAGAGGTGTTAAAAATCAATATAAAAGCAAACAAATCCACAACGCTTACATAACAGCCAATATTACTACAGTAAATTCATCGACGAGAAAGGAGAGACCCCAGTTTTATTAGACATAATCTTCATGCCTGTGGCACTATTTATTTATAAAATCTTAATTCTGATTAATTTTGAATCTCATAAGAGTGCAACATAAAAATAAGTATAGTTTAACATACTGGCCAGAAGGAGTGATGGAGCCCTTCAGGGTCAATTTGAAATGTTAAAAAATATATATAAACTTCACTTACTTTAAATGATACATTTATTGGAGAGTCCACTCAGGCATGTCAAATTTGCGGCCCGTGGGCAGCACGCTTACCTATCCATGAGTTTGTGTGGCCCGTGGGCAGCATGCTTCCCTATCCATGAGCTTGTGTGATGATGAACAATCACTCAATGCAACCCTACTCTAATTTTTTTCAACGTCAAGGAAATACAACATTTTGGAATGTGATTATTTTTAAATGTGGCGTAATTTGGAAAACTCTCGCATGTGAGGTTGTTGTACCAAATCTATACTCCTTCTTCGACAAGGATCAATTCGCAAAAATGGTTGAATTTTCTCACCAAATTTGTACAACGTTTGGCAGCAGATATGTATGTTAACAGGTTTTTTTATCACATGGAATGAAACCGAAACCAAAACCATTAGAGATTTTTGCTCTCTGACAACACATTTGTCAAACAACTATGAAAGTTACTTTGGCATTAGATTTTAAGCCTGATAATAAAACCTTTGTTGCTACCATTTAGGATTTCAAATTTTTGTTAAAAAAATATAGGGTTACTCTTATGGTTTAATATAGGCGGCCTACAACACAGATTATTTAATACAGCTGAGCTATGAAATGTTATCGAATTTTATTTATTTATTTAAGGTATTTAACATGCACTTACTGAACCGACTGATTATATAAACACAAGAGAATTTCTATGAGTGAGAGCGAAAGGACCTACCAATTTTTGCTGGGAAAGATATTTTAACTTACATTTCAGGGTTATTTAACATTGCACAATCAGCAAGGGATCAAAGGCTAAACCTCCCTACCCAAGGGAAGTTGTGCTACAGAATTTTACCGCCCAAGAAAAATCCGTTAGCCCAGGGTGAGTTTGAACCCACGAAAATTGAATCATAAGGTGAGCACATTACCTCAAGACCACCGATGTCGACACGATTTAATAATGTATATTTGTATTATGTGTTTAATTTACTATAGGGACTACTTTATGGACACCCTGCGTAGGATAGTAAGTCTACAATATATAAAAATAGTATTTTATGCATAGTATTTGACGCAGAAAATATTTCTGCAGGCGTCCCTGCAGTGGCCAGTCATCCAGTCTCTGATCATGTCAATGCTGATGCATTTAATCTAAGTTACTATCTTCATCCCTACCAAATATAATAAGGTGTTAAAACCTTTTCTTTAAATGTTTAAATAAAATGTATTTTAATAAGTTCTCTAATGGTTTTACATTTATTTAACTAATCACAAAATATCACAACACTATTAGTACCATCTGTTTGAAATGTGAACAATGCAGCCTTTTTATTATTCTAAAGCCCAAAGTAATATTTTAACTATCATGATGTGGTTTGATAAACAGAATAATTTCATTTTATATACAGTAGGCCCTATGTATAGTGTTCTATAAAGCTAGTACCTAATTTAAAAATTACAAAATTACTTTACAACAACAAACAGTTGGGAAATGATTATGATATTATTATTTGATTGTTTGGATCTGTCCCACACAACTAATTAATTTGTTCTAAAAAATTAGTGGGGAGTTATATAAACACTTCTTTGAGAACACATGTGTGGGGATGGTCATTTTGACATATTATGTTTCTCATTAGGTTTTATATCTTTCGATAGGTCCACTGATTCGTCCAAATTGAGTCTTCCACTATGTCCTATCAGTAGCTTTCATTTTTATATCTTTAAACTTAATCTTCTTTCCTTGTTTGAGGTCATCCATTAGTTTCATCCATCATTTTACTTGATCCCTTTTCTCTTCCTTTTCGCATATTATCATATCACTAAATTAGTTATTTATTTGCATTCTGTGATCCGTCTAGTAGGCCCTTTTTTCCTTACTTGCAGAATGATCCTCTTTTCATTGATTCTTCTCATAAACTCTTCCTTAGTCATCCAATCTGTTAACTCTATCCTCATTTATATCCACCAGAACTACACGTCTTAAAGCTTTTCCAATACTTACTCTCCTTTTCCCTCAAGGTCCATGTTTCATCATATTTTACATTTTAATATATTATTGTATTAAAAGATTACTAAATAATTTTACATTTATTCTTGATTTGGGCTGCCTGTTTTTAGCAATATTTCTTAAAACAGTTATTTATTAATACTCTACCTACTTTAAAAAAAATATAAATATGTTTAAATTTGTTCATCTAATAACAAAATAATCATACATAGTCTTGACACAGAAACCTTAAGATAACCCAAAAAACCCCGATTTGAATAGGTAACCAAAACATAATATTTAAGTCATTAATATAATTTACTTAGCTGTATATAGCTCTATAGCGATGGCGAAATAATATTTCCATGTATTTTTAAACTACTAATTATATTTTAGTTCCAGCATGATCATTTTACTTTGTATACAAAGAAAAATAATGAAAATTAATACTTATTATATTCATATTAAATTATGGTTTCAAATAGAATAATTTGGATAGCGCAATAAGAATTAGGATACAATATTAATAAAGTTTATCATGTATTTATACTTGGGATAATACTTATTATATAAATAATAATATGAAATGGACAATATTTAAATTTCGCGCGTGTATACATAAAGATGGCTTAACCATTTTATATGTGTGGCCTAGTGGTCAGAGCACCTGGAATCATTTCCAGAAGTACCAAGTTTGATCCCAGTGCTTCCAAAATGTATCTGTGAAGTGGTGGATCTGGACTCAATCTCGTGAGGACAAACAAGGAGCTACTTGAATAAATAATTAGTGATTCCAGTCATGAAAACTGAGAATAATGTCTAAAGGGCTCACTGTGCTGACTACGTGACACCCTATATAAGAAAATGTTAGCACTAACACTGCTAAATGCCGTGGCCGCTCGGTCAGCATAGCTCGCTTGTGGGCTCACACCATGGAGGTTATTTTTATATACGTTAAAGGATAGCTTAACTATTAGCACGGTTTGTTTTTAAATATTATTTAATATGACTATACCAGTCCTTTTATTATATATCTGAGTGAAAATGATTTATCACTCTCAGTATCAAGTTCAATGAGCATAATGTGGTCATGTGGTATGTGATGTCACGCTGGCAATATACCGAATTTATGGTGACAGAGAGGTTAAAGTTCGAATCTCGGCCAGTTGTATTGGTAGTTCTTTTCCAAATTTGTTCCTTCACTGTTGTTTTTCAATCCTCTCATCACGCTAGTGTGAATGCACTCTCTCGGAATAATCTTACTCATACTTACTTTAAGATAAAGGCATTTAAACATTTTTTCGAACAGTTATTAAAATAAAATATTACACTAGAATCACCTCAAAATATTATTCAGTAGATTTGTTAAATCGATAAAATTCATACATAATTTAGGGAGTTTTACAAAGCATAACCAATGAAACGTTAGAATCATTCTCTCATCAGATCCTTCATAACATATTAGTCTATTCTAATATGACCCCTTCCCAAACAGCCAACAGTTAAATTTTATATAGTGCTCCCTCATAATGGATGGTAGTCTATCCATCATTGTCAGCTGTAATTAAATTTTGCACCAAGACAAAGAGTTACTTATTTTTTATTACAATATCTTGGCCACATAGCTCAAGTAATCCCACATCAAGATGAATCTAATTTCATTAATAGAACCCTGTGTATGTCCCCAGGGATTTGTATAATATATGTACAATTAGTTAGACTCTCTTTGGTTCGGGCTAGCTAATGGTGAAATGTTCGTGAAATTTTTAAAGTAGTATTTTTTTCGTAGATCAATTTGTCAAACATATATCATAAAGGTTATTTATGCTATATTTCAGAAATCATACATTATTTTACAAATTGCTACTAAGACAAAAAATCTTTACAGATTCAGATCCAGATCTCTAATCTTTTAGGCACCCTGAGTGAAAACCAAAATGGACGGCCACCTTTCCCCCACATAAGCCCAATTTTAAACTGAAAAATAAAGTATAAATTTACAAACTTGGAGGAAGTCTTATGAAATTATAAAGGTTCGATTTTCTCTCAAATATTATAGTTTATTGTGACTTATTATTTTTGTAGAATTTTATTGATACGGCGAATAAACCCTAAATTTTAATTTTTTCACACAATTAGATTTTTAAAAAACAAAAAACAAAATCATGTAATTTTAAAGACAAAGTGAGACATGAAATAAAGTCAAGAAATCAAAACTGTTCTTCCTGAATGATTCTACAAAAATATCTTCCGGCTTTAATTTTATATCTCACGTCATTTAAACATTATTTGTAAAAATAGGGAAAGAAATTAAGAAAAAACTAAAATATATTTTATTCTCAGAATTGACATCTGGACACGAGAATCGAACCCGGTATCTTTGACTTAGTACGCCAATGCTTTAAAATATGAGTGAAGAATGACCCTAGATACTGGAGGATTCGTGGATAGCTCAGTGGGTAGTGAATTGACGTACTAAGCCAAAGGTCTCGGGCTCGATTCCCGTATTCAGGTTTCATCTTTCAATTTTCTGAATAGGATATCTAGATGGAGTAATCCTCACTAAAAGCATAAATAATAGCTTCTGCTATTTGATTAAAAGAATTGTTAAAATATACCTTTTTATTTTCAGATAAATAACCATCATTTTGAGAGTTTCACTTTTTTTAAAAATTTATGGTTTCTGATGGATTTCAAATGTAAACTAAAACTATAGTAATCAAAAGGAAAAGTTGATAGTTTTAAAAATATAGAATTTTTTAAAACTTTGTATGTTTTTGGTAAATGGCATTAGCAACTTTTAAAATCAAAATACTCAAAGCTTTGTGATTTCTTTTTTCTTAAATTGATAAAATATGTGAAGTCTTATTTTCTTTGAAATACAACAAATATTTTCGGCGAATTGAGGTTGAACCAATTAACCCCCGATTAGAAATGGATTCAATAGTACAATTTTTTATGATTTAACCTGTAACTCTAAAAATAAAGTGTATGTTATACTGAATCATATTTAAAAAATTAAATAATTTTCCAACAAATATTTTTGTTGAATTTTGTGTTATTTAAGGAAAGAAGAATTTTCAAATTTTATAAGAAACTAAGCTTTAACTTTATCTCTGTGACTTCCATCGATTCTGTTAAGTTATGTTTGAATATAGGACCTATGGTCATATAAATGTTACCTCAAATTTGAACAAACTTTCTGTTTACGTTTGTCTAATTGAAAACTATCTTTTTCAATGGAAAACTTCTTCTGAATTGAAAATTCCGCAAAAAAGGTTTATTCCAATGATGTGTTAGTTGAAATATGAAAATGGTATGGTACAAGATAGAGGAGATAAACTTAAGATAGGGATACAATGGTTCTCTCCCATCAATCTGGTAACATAATTAATTATTCGTGGCTGGGATCATTATGTGACCACATAATATAATTTATGACACTATAATTTTGTTTTGTTATTCTTGATCACACCTGCACAACATATGCCTGAGGGCCAATGTGGTTATTAAATAATATTCTGTGTCTCACCAAATATTTTCTATACCACCATGATTGATGTTCATTAGTAGAACATTTTATGTTGTCAAATCAAACTTTAATACTTTAAAATTAGTGGCTTATTGGACTGGTAATGAAAAAAATCACTTTAAATTCTAAAATATATTAGAATCAAACAAATAATCAAAACAAGTATGACTGAAGTATCCCCAACTAAAACTAATTTTTAGAATATACACTCAAGACCTCCACCACAGGTAAAATCCCAGATTATGAGGGACACACCGCTGACAAAATAGTGCCCTTCAATGGTTTAACCTTTCAAAATATTGAATTTTACTATTATTCTTTTTCTTATTTGGTGAGGTATAAATAAATAATTATGTTTAAAATGGGTCTGTACTTCATATATTATTTATTCCCCATGAAATATTAAATAAATAAGCCAAGTGAGAGTCATATTAGTCAGATAAGGGATACGTATGTAGAGTCTATCTGCCATAGGATTGTAGATAAATGACAACTAGCAAAAGTTACCAAATATTCCTTCATGTATCCATTCGTCAAACCATTTGATCTGCAAGACTATGTTTTGATGTGTTCTCAATAATTTGCATTCAAAATGTTCACAACAAACAATTTGTTTTTAGTTATTTTATTCTTTTAACCTTTATTATATCTTCTGCTAGCTGTCAGATATCCCCGCTACTATGGCGAATGGATTATATGTACCACATAAGTTTATACCAATTGTCCGAAACCAATACAAATACTAATTTTTATTCCAAGATTTGCAGCTTTGTTATATACTCCTTTGTTGGCCTACCTCCATAGCCACACGGGTGAGCAAGTCTAAGTTCTGTCTAAGTCCTGTCTAAGTCCTCAGACTCACACACATACAGTATTTCCGGAGAAGAGGAGGTTCAGGATCGAGTCTTAAACCGGTTCAGTGGATCTGGTGGTTTTCAAAATGCGATTTATCAATTGAGTTTTTCCATCCTCTCTCAACGCTAATGCATGTGGATTAGTTTTAAGATACTATTTTTTTTATCCCTACTCCATTCAAGCTTTAAGTAGTCTATCCACTATGTTAGAAGTCAAATTAAAAAATATATAATTATATGGACATGCAATATAAAAGAATTTCCTTTAAAATTCATTGACTTGCGCAAAGGAGTTCTTCAAGGGGGGTTGGTTGGATATTAAAATATGTATTTAGCATAATTTATTAACTATTTTTATTATATAGTAAAATGATATTTTTTCATCGAAACCAAAACCAAAGATAAAACGTTATATTCAGTTTATATAGTTTTATTAATTAATAAGTTTAACCAAATTTATATTTTATACAGAATAATATTCTAATCCAAAACTCATAATATATAATTTGATAAGCCCTTTTCCAGTAATATAAATTACGAGGAAATTATTATTGTAACGTTGTATCGTTAATTCACATTTAAATCAATAATATTTAGCATAATTCGAAAATTAAAAAGGTTAAGTTGTTAAGTTCGTGAAAATATTTTCTACGCTTTGTTTCACGCATGATAACATGATGTTTGAATATGTTTTGATATGTATTATAAGATCAAAAACGATAAAATTATCTTGAAAAATGTTTAAAAATAGCCATTTTAAATATCTAAATATGAGTTTTAGTGTTAATTTTTTTTCAAATAATGGTTTTTTATGTTCATTTCATTCAAATAAGGGGTTTTGGTGTTCATTTTAGCAAAAAGTAACACAATACAAATACATAAGCTAAGCTATGTTATCATTTTACCGCTTAATTATGAGGATATGATATTTAAAAATAATGTTTTATGTACCTCAACTATCTTTTCATATTCTTATAAATACAGTAAGTTCAGTTATGTTTCCATGTTGATACTTAATTTTGAGGGAATTCTATTTCAAAGTACCGTAATGTTTTGTGTACCACATCTACATTTTAACATTCTTTCTCTCTATCTGACACTCTCTCTCTCCCCTCCCCTAAACACACTATCTCACACACACTATATCTCATATAAACTTCTTTCACTCTCTCTCTCACATTTACCCCTCTCTTACACACTCTTTACCCTCACGTACACTCTCTATCACACAATTTTTCTCACATTAGCTTTATTATACTCTCTCTTAAGCTCTTTCTCAAACGCTATCTATCTCTCAAACGCTCCCTCTCTTTCAATCTTTCTCTCTCAAACTCCCACTATCTCAAACTCACTCCAAATCACTTTTACTCTCTCTTTATCTCAATCAAAATCACTCTTTCTCTCAAACTATATTCTCTCAAACTCATTATATCAATTTCTCTCTCTAACTCTTTCTCAAACACTATCTCTCTTAGACGCTCTCTATAACTCTCTCACACTTTTATTTTCTCTTTCTAAACTAATCTCTCTCTTTCTAACTTTCTTTCTCAAACTCTCTTTCACGCAATATCTCTCCCAAACGCTTACACTCTCTCTTTCTCTTTCTTTCTCTCACAAACACACACACACTCTCTCGCATATTCTCTTTCTCTCTCGCACACACTCGCTCACTTTCTCTCACACACACTCTCTACTCACACACACATACACACACTTGATCAGCCATAGTGTCTTTACAGCCTAGATTCCTGGTAGCTCGCCATTTACAATTTGTAAAATGATAGTTCATCTTCGTAACTCTCTGTGGAGCTAACTCATACTCATTTAACTACCATCGTAGTAACTCTTTAAAATTAGGACTTACTAGAATTTGAAAACATTAACTATTATTGAACTATAATAATTCAGGACTAAGTCTAGTAATGGCTAGGCTGGACAATTGTTATGTAATGTAGCATAACCTTAAATTAATACTTTCTTCCTCTTTTTATTTCCGCTGTGTTGAGGCAGACGCTCCTTCGTAGCAGAATGTGCGTTAGTCCTAATTAGAAGAGTAACTAGACTTAACAATAGACTCAACCTTACTTCTGTTGATTCCTATTTACCTAGGTGTTTACTACAATTCTTCCCTATTGTGATGTATACATCTATTGTAACTGATTTAACTTCTCTTATTTAACAAAGGACTGTTTAAACTAAGATCTAGCTAAACCTTATGTAATTCAATTGACTTGTTTAAATTTAAATAAACTGACTTGTTAAACTGGTATATTTCTCTTATGTTCCATCTTTCCCAAACCTTTATTTAATAATTTTGTAAATTAATTCGTCACTTCTTTTATTAGATAGGAGAAGCGATTGTTCATATGTATTATACTACTATAAAGCCACATGGCTGACTCACTCACTCACTCACTAACTCACTCACGTACATTAATGTTTACCCACTTCTAGATGAGCCAGAAACCTGAAATTTGGCAAAATTATAGTTTCTAGCCTGTAACCGACGATAAAATTCCAAAAAGTCAAAAAATTTAATATTTAAGCCTCGTAAAAAATTCAAAATTGTGGGTCAACTTTAAAGTTGGTGCGGACCTTTTTTGGAGTTCTCTTGTGGCTAAACGGTAAGATCTATCAAAAATAGATTGAACCAGCTGCACGGATTTGTCAAGATCTTAGGTAAATTTTTCACATTTTCCACATATTTTCTAATTTTCTGGCACACTCATGGGACAGCTAGAATCATAAAATTTGGCAGGCATATTAGCACATCCAATTAACATAAGCGTGCCAAATTTTATGATTCTATCTGTCCTATAAGTATGGAGAAACTAAAATAATCTTTTAAAAATACAATACAATACCGGTAACTTTATGTTGCTACGTTCAAAACAACGCTGGAATTACATTAGTTTACATCCACTTGAAAAGAAAACTCATTGGGGGTTTGGGGGCGGAGCACCCAACGAGAAAAGCGAATCCTATATATAATTTGATAAGCCTATTTCCGGTAGTTGAAACTTCGCGGAAATGACTGAACAGAGTTTGACAAAGGATCGTTAATTTTTAAGGTTTGGGTTTCAGCATGTGGGGAAAAATAATAGTTTCCAATGAAACTCTGATTTTCCCAGAGAGTTTCCAACTTTTCATTCTTGTTTACATCAGCATATAACCCTTATTTGTGCATGGTTTTATACCTGTATATACATTTTTCTCTTTGATTAAAAATAATAACTTCACATTTACTTGTACGGTGGAAAACATAAAAAATTTTTGTCAAAAATCTATACATAGTAAACAAACCAAACCAATAATGGTAGGTTAGAAACATATAATTTATTTGTATGGATACTTTTCCTTCTTCTTTATTTTTGAACATTTATCACTGATCACAAAATGGCTGTTATAATAGCTGGTTCTATCACACCATTTACATCTTTTAACTGAGAGAATTAATTTCCTAGACTGGGGAAACATATATGGTTATTGGAATGTTGCTATCGTTAATTCGCAGTTAACTCACCAACATTGACTATAATTTGCAGAATAAAAGTTTAAGTAGTCTATTTAGCGAGAATAATCTCTCATACTCTCTTTCACATACACACACACACTCTTTCACACAAACTCTCTCACACTCTCTATAAAACACATATTTTCTCTTTCCCACTCCATCCCTTTAGCATACTCTTTCTCACACTCACCCACACACTCACTCTAATTCTCACTCTTACATTTTATCTGAAAAGCTTTTTTCCGGTAAATAAAATTATGAGAAAACGGCTGAACCAAATTTGACAAACTATCACTCAATTTAAAGTTTAAAGATTCAGGATGTTGAGAAAATAAAAGCTTCCAAAGAAAACCGAATATTCTTAGAAAATTTCCATATTTTCTGCTGTGCGGCGGAATGGTTCATCTGTATAATCATTCTTTGCTTACATCACCATGGAAACCATGATTTGTGTATGATTTATATCGGTAAATAAAATGTTTTCTTTGGCTAAAAATAACTCAATTCTTACTTAAGTGGTAATGTACAACAAATAGATAAAGAGCTGGGAGAAGGGTCGTTTTAAAGTTCTAATCGTAGGGTGAAGAAGAAAAACTTCTAAGAAAGTCAAAAGAGGCTTCATTCTATAGAACATTTCCAAGTAAAGAAAGTTTTTAATACCTTTTAGCCGATAATTTGCAGACTTCCCTGCAATGATCCACTAGTAATAGCTATAATTGCGTCCACACATCAGCATTTAGATCCCCACATAACCTATCTATTTAAACGTAGGATAGTTCTACTTTATGGCTGCGACATCATTTTGATGATGTCAACATATGTATGCATACGCATACATATTATGTATATGTACAGATAAACATATATAATATATAATATACATATTAACATATATAATATATAATATACATATTAACATATATAATATATATTATACATATTAACATACATAATATATATATTAACATATATAACTATGGATTTACGTATGCTCACATCCAGGTTTAAATCCAAGCCAGCATTATGTAGGTTAACTAGAAAGGGATAGGGCCTACTCACCCCTTCCTTACCAGAAGCAATATAATGGTGTCATTGATGGTAGATAATCTAAAGAAGTATTAATTTATATCCCAAGGGTCCATAAATCAATTCCTTATCCTCTAGCCTTAGGCCTACGTGAAGCTAGCCCTACAACATGCAAGGTCAGCGGCAGCAGAAACTTATTGGTCTAGTGGGTCAATAAGTAAAAAAGATGTTTTTGAAGGGCTTTGACCTCCAAGCCAAAGGCACTACTGTTTTGAAATATTTTGAAAATTAAATATTTCTATAAGCTATTTGGATTGTTCCTCTGTCATTGCTTTTTAAATTTAGACTTACCTAGAAGATATTTGTTTGGTTTTATCCCGTAAATTTTCCGAAATTTAGATGCTTCTAGAAGTTATTTAGGGTGTCCTTATTTGGAAATATTTGAAAATTTAACGCCTCTAGAAAACATTTTAACAGCTCCTCGAGTGCGTACAACCCGAACGGGTAGTAAGGCGTAGTGCTAATAATAATAATAATAATAATAATAATAATAATAATAATAATAATAATAATAATAATAATAATAATAACAGCTCCTTGCATGGACATTTTTGGAAAAATAGATTATTCTAAATGCTTTTTTGTTTTCCTCCAGGCATTCTATGATATTTATTTAAATACCAGTAGAAGATAAATAGAGTGATATTTACCCGAAATCTTTTGAAAAATTAGATGTATATTAAAGCAATTTTATGTGGTAATACCCCGATAAACATTATAAAATTGGATGCCGCTAGAAGCTTTTTGAACTGGTCTTCCATTGAAAATATTTTAAAAATCAGATGCATCTATAAAATATTTGGAGTGGTCCTTCCCTGGTGATTTTTTAATTATATGTGTCTACAATAGTTTTTTTTTTATTAAAGCATCTTACTAACTGTTCAGGCTATACGTATACAAAATGATAATTATATTAATGGTCTAGTGATGAGGAAGGAATCATTTTAAAGTTCATCTACCCGCATTTGCGTAGAAGGAGAGTGAGAAACGATTTAGGTAAAAACACAGTCAGTAAACAAAAAACCGGGATTTGAACCCCAATCCCTCCGTTTACAGTAAAAAATCTAACATGAGAGTGACTCCTTAGGCCATTCGGTCACTGAAGCGGGTGTCTAGAAGCTATTTGGTGTTTGAAACCAAGCCATTTTTCTGCTTCATATTCGGGGATTATCAAAGGTGAGTGAAATATATCTAGAGGGGTGCAAGTTTATGGAACGTTCTTTCTGCCTCCCAGGCTCTGCCAACACTTCATTCGTGGGCTTAAAACCCACATCTTCCAGAATAAAAGTCTCTGCGGCCAATATTTTCCTGAAAGTAGGGTCTATGTCCGTAGAGCCACTTCCATAACTTATCCACAAACACACACACACACACACACTCAGCTCAAATGGACTAAAACCTTCTCAAAGCCTGCGGCCCAAATTCACACATTCTGACCGATTTTCTCGGTCATAGGTTAGTGACCACACACTCACACTATCAATGGAAAAATTTAGTTACACAACTTATTAAATAAAAATAACAAAAAAAGATTAAAATTCTTAAAGATTAACTTCGACAATCCATGCTTTTTAATTGTTTTATTTGTGAGGGGCCATTCTTTATTCATGGGTCAAGTATATAGTTTCTATGAGGTCAACCACCAATAGAATTAATTTTAAAACATCATTCTAATTTTTGATGTATATAGTAGGCCTACATTGTTAATTACTCATACTAAGAGAAAGTATTGTAATCGTTAAAAGAATCGATTTCGAGATTATGATGAAACTTTACAGCTAATGTGAGCTCGAACATAAAAAAAAGAAGGATTTTACAACTCTGCCTGTCCCCATGTCTGTCTGTAAATCTGCTGCTCTCTTAGTGAGTGGTGCTCCGTTAAAGTTGTGTGCTACGTCGTGAATTTTGTGTTATATTAACCTCGAGGATATTCTGTGCGTATCTATATATTAGTGGACTTTAATGTGATGTGTTGTGTTGTCCTCACTCAAGTATGCCGGGATTGGAACCTGGACGATATAGAATGTCATCGGACAGGCCGGACCACAAACTGGAGATTGTTTTGGAAACTATTGTTCTCAGTAAAGTGTTGGATTGTTATTTGGTGAATGTGGGTAATGTTGTGGGACAATATAGTATTCTTTATGAGTCTAACATAGACGGTGGACGAGTGTGATTGTTTATGACAAATGAAGATAGTGTTAATAAAATGTTAGAAGATGGGGTAGTGTCCGTAGACTATGGGCCTGTTTCATAGTCAGATTTAGTACGCCTAAAGTGCGAGTCGATACTAAATACTGGACGACACCTACCTAGACCAAAATGGAATGGGCCAGTTTCGCATATGAAACTGGCCCATTCCATTCAATTTCAGGTAGGTGACGTCTTGTATTTAGTATAGCGCCGCACTTGAGGCGTACTCAATCTGACTATGAAACTGGCCCTATATTTATAACCCAATTCGAAGATTTGCTATTTCGTCCACTAAAGTTGTTTTGTCCAATGTCACACCAGATATTACAAATGATTTGTTGTTGACAAACTTGTCTAAATACGGGAAAATCTACAAGTCAGACGAGGGAAATTAAAATTAGGTCCAGATTGCCACAGTTTTCCCATATCTACTCGTTAATACTGTACGTATTGTTAATACTATCCCTAAAGGGAGTACTCACTTCCTTTAAATTTAAATTTGACCATGGATAATGTGCCATCTGTTGACTATGTTCCAACTTTTAGTATACTTACTGTCACTAAACATCGATCTTAGTCACTGTAAGAGATATAAAAACAACAGCAACAACAACAACAACAGAAATGTGAGGTCACAGACAGTTCTCAAGTATTTGAGGGGGGTGGAAACTGATAGTAAACTACAATGTGCTCAAAAGTTAGCCATTAAACTGAGGATAGTATTAGGGAGATTTTACTATCAACAAGTGGTATCAGCTCTTTTGGTAGACAAAGGTAAGTTAATGATCTTGAGGAGTCATCGAGTGTTAGTGAGGGAGATGTAAAGTTCCAAAAATAGTAAAGGTCAAAGATGATTCGAGGATTGATGAACTAGTCCAGAGATTCAATTTTAAAGACAGACATTATACTTTAAATAATGAAACGGTTTCATGTTGTTGTTGTTTTAATCTAGGGGTTTTAAAAACGCTTCTGTAGTGGCGTGTTAGCTCACAACAAAATATAAGGACAAAGCAGAAATGTTTCAAGTTTCATCATCCTGTGTCCGAAGTCACAATTTAAGGCGAAGATTTTTGCGTTTGATAAAGTCACTGCAAGAAGGTTATTTATTAGGTTTCAGAATATTTAGGTATTATCTGGTATAATAAATAGCACAATGTGTTTCTATTTTTCTTTATTTTTCTTGATCTGTGCCTTACTCTTAATACACGGATACTAAACAGTGATGGCAAACAATACACACTTTCTGTGTACTCTAAACATGTAAGAGCAGACATATTTGTGTACAGGAAACTAAATTTAGCTCACCATTTATGTCATATACCTTGGCAGATTTTGCCTTTTTTACTGACCCTTAAATTCAAGCTAGCTTCGGGGTGTTAATTGCAATAAGATCATCTATAGACTATCAAATTATAAGACACGCTGTACTGGAACCAGGATATGCAAATGTTGTAGTATTGAGAATGCATGGCAAGATGTATTATCTTAATATATGTATATTAAAATGTATTATTTTAATGTATATATTAAAATGTATTATTTTAATGTATATATTAAAATGTATTATTTTAATGTATATATTAAAATGTATTATTTTAATGTATATATTAAAATTTATTATTTTAATATATATAATATATTAATTTATATTTAATTTATGCCTCAAGATGTTCATACTATCGTTGTGGTCATGGTGTTGACACGATACTTAAGGCGACTTGGCTTCTTATAGCATGGGTTTCTGGCCTGTGATTGGTACGTAACGCTTCTACCAGAATACCGAATTAATTGTACTGAGACCAGACTAGCGACTAGTTATGCTCTTCGGCACTTAGTTCCACTTAAAAAGTTGTCTGATGTATGGAAAAAGATTCACACTGATGAAAGAAGTTTCACACATAGAGGTGCTCAAAAAAGGTTCTTTTTTTCACCATTAGACCGAATTTATGTAAATCCTAATTTGATTTATTCTGTTATAAAAACAAAAATAGTTCCATCCTTTTCTGACCACTCTGTGTGTATTTGTATGCTGCAGGTTGATGAAAAAATGTGTAGATAGGCATGTTGAAGACTCAACACACAATTGTTAGAGAATGAACCTTACAAATTAATTCAGTAATATTGCATCTTTTTATTTAGAGCATATGCACCTTATTAAAAAATCATTGTTGTGGTGGGAATATCTTAAGTCAGAAGTATGTAAAGCTCAAAACTGTTTAATGCTGAAATAAGTGAATTGGAAGTTATGGCTCAACATATTTAATCCAAGAGTATTTTGACATCAGAGGAAAATGACTTTAATCGTCTTTATGAAGCAGATATTAGAATACTCTACAGTCATATGACCATTGACATTCAATCGGTTGAGCGCTTCCAATATAAGGATACAAAGGCACCCGGGTTTCTTACTCTGTCCAAGCAACGTCCTCCTCCACTTTTTTTTTTTTTTTTTACTGAATACAAACGGATAGATAACGTCTGACACTCACTGAAATTGATAGTTATGCTTGTGAACGTATTAAGAAAAAAATTTTCTCGCCTTTAGTAACAATCGTTGAAGTTTCAAAACTCTATAATGATCTCCCCTCCTTTTCTGAAGATCAAAAGGATGTGTATGATTCTGACCTTTCTTTAGTGGAGTTGGTGGAAGCAATTTGTACACTGATTAAAAATAAATCTCCCGTATATGGTGGTCTAATATGCAAGTTCTATCAATGTTTTAGGAATAAAATCGGACCGATGATTTTAAAGATTGTTCATGTTGCTCTGAAATCTGGTAATTTATTATCGTCAATGAATAAATCTGTTCTTATTTTGCTTCTTATGGACGAGTAAGGGACCTTGGTACATAATTGGAGCTAAACTTCTTTTATTACTGTTGACTAAAAATATTGTCTCGTACTATATCTTCTAGGACGGAAGAGGTTCTCCCCGATATAATTCATTATTCCCAGACGTTTTACATCCCTTAACGGTCCATATATGAATATTTGCTTTCCATACGAGATGTTTTTGAGTTTGTTAAAAATATTTGAACAGTTGGTTTTAAGCTTTATAAATCGAATATTTCTAGTGTGTTGTTTATTGTGGTGTGTTTTAATGAATGAAACTTACTTAAGGGCTATTTACTGAAAATCTATTTTTTAACATTTTATTCAAAACTATAATACACAATATGAGAGTGTTAGTGCGATGGTGTCGTAACATTTTTTTTTTACTTTAGTGTTAATAACTTCAAAATAATAATTTTTGCTTCAAATATAAATAAATGGTATTGAACTCCACACGGACTTTCTCACCACATTGTTTGAAAGTGGAGATATTTACTCAAAACTCTTAATATATGTGAGATAAAATAATATACACTAGCAAACCCAAGCAAAACTTGCGCTATACTTATATAAAATATCTTTTGACATCCGGTTTTAAATTTTATAATTTTATTTTTAAAGACTTAAAGTCCTCATTTGTATATTTGGACCAATTAGAATGATTGAAATTGGGTCTGCTAGGGTCAACACTTCGTATTAAAATTTCGACTTCTAGTTAAAATTTTCGACTTTTTATTAGGGATTGCATATCTTATTGTTATCATATTGTTACTAAATTCTTCATTTATAAAATTAGACCAATTAAATATAGATATAGTTACTATTGAGTCTAAAATGATAGAGATAGATTATTGGTGTACAAATATTTCCCCTAAGAGGTTAAAGGAAAAACATCAAAGTTTTAAGAGCCTTACTTACTTACTTACTTACTTACTCTATAGCATTAGATAATTATTGCGTTAAATCTTTTAGTATCTCTGTACAACTGAAGCATACGAAATTGTATTAATATATTTGCCAATAGCTTAGAAATTATTGTTTTTATAAATATATATTTCAAATAAAACATTTAATTTGTAATAGTACTACAATTTTGTAATGATAAGTTATTTAATATCTCAACTAATTGTCGAGTAAACGGACATTTCTGCTTCTGTAAAATACTTTAAGAGTCATTTTCATGGGAAAATGAAAATTGCCATTTTATTCAAAATCATATTCAATGCATTAATTTGAATTTTAATCAAAATCTTTGGAGTCTATTTTGAGAAAATCAGTTTTTTCTCTTTTTGCCATTTATTAAACTTATTCTTTTACTCTTAATCTTAGGGTTAAGCAGACACACAGACGGCAACGCAACAACCACTTTTTAGAGTTTGGAGGATTATGAAACATCGACATTCATCAACTTCTCGGGTTAGATTTTTGTTTACGGTCGCAATATTTTACCTTTATTGTCCAAAAAGTTAGAATATATATATACGTGTAAAGCTTTAAATTATTGGTTTTATTAATATATGTTTCAATTAAAATATTTTTGTTGTAAACAGGTCTACATATTTGGAATTATATGTTAATAATTATCTCAAAAAATTACAAAGATATGATGAAAAATGATAGTTTACACATCAGACCAGAACTCTTAAAAACATTTTAACTAAAATTTGATTGTATCCATTTTGTTTGTAATATTGATTAATGCTTAGAAATGAAATTTAATCAAAATCGTTAAAGCCGATTTTGATAAAATTGATTTTTTCTCTTTTCACCCTAAGGAACTGCCCTTAATTTTAGCGTTAGATCTCTATATCTAATCCTTTGGGGCAATTCTATGAAAACACTAAATACCAAGTTTTAGCCTTATCGGTAAAATAGTTTAGGCTATACTCCAAGGTACAGACAGACAGAAAGAACTTCAAAAACAACTTTATTGGATTCATCAAAATCTCGAGTTTGATTTTTTTTTTACGCTCATAATACTTTCTCTACCTGTAAAGTAGCGAGAAAGTAATAAGCATACAAAATCAAGTGATAGGGCTAGAAGAAGAAATATAATATCATTCGAGGTGTACGAGAGTGAGCAAGTAATATGTTTTCTTAATTTCTTGTTTTATCTTTACTGTAATAGTGCGAGCAAAAAAAGTACAAGAAAATAAATTAAAAATAAAGAAGCTAAAAAGAGTACATACTTTAATATCCTATATACTGCAGTTGAGATCTGTTAACGTAATTTTTTTATATACACAAAGTACACATGATTTCTTACACCTTAGTTGAATAAAGGTTTTTGAATGATTTCTTTATGATACTCATTAGAAATATAGATATTTTATGTATCTATACGATAACTAAGGCTCCATTCTCACTATAGACTAGATTGTCGATGACGGGGAGATCGTGGTTCGATCTCGGCCATATGTACTGAGGTTGGTTTTTCCTAAATGGTTTACCACTTTCTCTCCACGCAAATGCGGATACACATCCTCTAAATTCAACCTTCCTCATCCCTAACCCGTTATACTAATTAATACAGCGTATAATCCGAATGGGTATTAAGACACGGTGCTAAACGATAAAGTTTGTAAAATGGTAATGGTGTCTAGAATAGCGTAACACCCAAAGTGGCTATCCCAGACGTTATATTCTGGCTTAATTTTTGTTATAGTAGGTTACCCAGATAAATCATTGCATTTCAGCTCTTCCTAGAGTCCATCCTCCTATTTTATATGA
The DNA here is from genome assembly GCA_902151455.1 of Timema bartmani. Lineage (NCBI taxonomy): Eukaryota > Metazoa > Arthropoda > Insecta > Phasmatodea > Timematidae > Timema > Timema bartmani. The sequence continues at coordinate 38,575 of CABFWB010002249.1, read as the reverse complement.
ATTGTTTCTAAGTAGCTCACTAAACAATTTGCCTTTGTAAACCGAAATTTACTTTTTCTGATTATAAAATTATATTTTCGATCCATAAATTATTTAAATTGTGCCTATAATACTGTTTGTGACATTATATATAAGTTGGCTGTCAACACGATGTCCATATCTCAACTACAATTTTTTAGAATAATTTTAAGTCTAAAAATCCAAATATACATGGGTTCTAATTGTCCATTTACCATGTCAAAGAAATTTAAAACCCAACAATCCCTTCTTATAAAAAAAATTGCACTAATATAACCACGACAAAATTTTATTTTTATAAATTCTTAAATAACTGAATCAGGAATTTCAGAAACTAAAGAAGCGTTATATTATTTGGTATGTTTAATTAAAGTAAAATATATATCATACTCTATCTCATGGTAAAGTATTTTGTTTCTGTTTCTATATTAGAGTAACTAAACATAATTTTTCAAGTTGAATACATTATTTTTATAATATAGAGATAATTTAAAATTTCAAATCTTTACTCTTTTATGTATGGAATATTAAATAAACCTCTAATCAAACGACTCCCTTAAAATTATTCTTATTAAATAGATTGAAATATTTCCTATGTATATATGGACATATTTCTTTGATGTAACATTTTTAAAAACATACAATTTTACTCAACATGAAATAAAAGGTTAATTTTTATGAAAAGTTTTAATATATTTATTCAAATAAAATTAATATTTATCTTTAAGACTACAAAATATTGTGCACTTAGTTATACATATTGAATGATATATTAGATTAAATTCTATAAAATATATTCCTTTAAAACATTTCTTTCATGATATTAAGATCATTCGAAAATAGAAACTTTATTGCACAATTTTAACAAATCCATAAATTATAAGATATAAATAGTGATCCAATGATTTCAAATCATTACAGTTCACGAGTTATAAGGGCTAAAATTTGCTTATTGATGCTATTCTTGTACCATTGTTAAAGAAACGTAGCTAATGTTTGGATTTGAAAATTAGTATAACCAGACATTTATATAAGGTGTATAACATGAAATGCTTATAATATATAAAAGAAAAAACATTTTCTAATGATTAATCCGTTCACGGCAGTAAAATTACATATTTTTTAATCATGTATAAATATTGTTCTTATTATAACACGACTGTTTGATTTTATCTCATTTAATGGTATACAATATCATTATTTATAATAAACTTTTTTATTTAAGCTTAATTCCACTATTAAGAATTAATAGCCGGAGCTATTATTTATGCTTATTAGTTGGGAATTACTCCACTAGATATCATATTCTGAAAATTTAAAAATGACACCTGGACACGGGAATCGAACCCGGGACCTCTGGCTTAGTACGCCAATGCTCTGACCACTGAGCATTGGCGTACTAAGCCAGAGGTCCCGGATCCGATTCCCGTGTCCAGGTGTCATTTTTCAATTTTCAGAATTTAATTCCACTAGTTTATTTGATTAATGTGTATAAATTGATCAGTGAAAATAAATATTTTAAATGTCTAATTAACTAAATTTTTTGTTTTGGCTGTATCGATTTTAGAGACAACATCAACTACCAGAACATAATATTCCAGNTAGAAACAACACAAACTACCAGAACATAAAATGCTAAGCCGAGGGCCAGATAATCCCAACTAATGACACACCCAGGCAAAGTGGACGCCGGCTTCCTTACCTGGTTTATTTTGCTGGATAGGACTGAGAAATTGCTACTTGCTATCTTTTACTAGATAGAATCTCTAACCGCTTATGTTAAGTTCACTGTCAAAATATTATAGACTCAAAAAATCTTAGTAGTACTAATTGTCGAATGACCTTAATTCATAAGGTGGCTACAAAATAGGACATAAATTAAACACGGCTATGATTACAATCTTTAAAACAATAAATATGAAACAACTTTACTGAAGAGTTAAGAATAAATAAAATATTTTATTTATTAATTTAATTTAAAATATAGATTTATAAAACATTCATGTATATTGAGATAAATATAATTGAATAATATATATTATTATTATTTATCAGTTTTTGATTAATACATTATGATGTAAATGTTAATATAAATGTAAATATATGAGATAAGAATAAAAGTTTATTGAAATTAATAGAAATTTCAATCAAATGAACCTTGATTGTGCATATTTTATTTATCATCATTAATAATAGTATAACATGTAACTTTTAATTTGGCTCATTCATAAAAACACGAATTATTATTGTGACTATATAAACAGTAATATTTACACTAAATATAATCCTACTACATAATCCTAGTGAAGTACATGTTTTTGAAGTAGTTTATATTAAATAATACATGTCTATGGAGGTAAATCTATTTTATATCACAATCATTTATTTATCTCTTTGTACAATATGTAATATACATGTGCACACTTATTCATAGAAGATTAGAATGTACCGTAATATTGGAAATTATGTAGGGTACAGAACATAGAAATGTAAATAATTTTTTTAAAAATTAGAGAATTTATCATTTTATATGTATAAACAAAACAGCATAATCATAAAAATACACACAATTATTTAAATAATATGATTGTCTTAATGCCTAAATAATAATAATAGTTAATTTCTATGAAATCTCGTACTGGTCAGACATTTTAGCATTCAGGTAAGTATTCTGAAAATTGAAAAATGACACCTGGACACGGGAATCGAACCCGGGACCTCTGGCTTAGTACGCCAATGCTCTACCACTGAGCTATCCAGGATTCGTCTCGTGCCCTGGGTCATTCTTCCCTCATATTTTAAGGCAGAGTCTATGATGGACTGGTGGAAATCGTCGGCTACAGGTATGTGATTATATTAATATCACGAGCCATCGGATAACGCAGCCATCTGCGNCAGTCCATCATAGACTCTGCCTTAAAATATGAGTGAAGAATGACCCAGGGCACGAGACGAATCCTGGATAGCTCAGTGGTTAGAGCATTGGCGTACTAAGCCAGAGGTCCCGGGTTCGATTCCCGTGTCCAGGTGTCATTTTTCAATTTTCAGAATATGATATCTAGTGGAGTAATTCCCTACTAATAAGCATAAATAATAGCTCTGGCTATTAATTCTTAATTCAGGTAAGTGTTAGAGTCAACTCCACTTACAGCACCACGCCTCAAAAGGGAAATGAAAAATTGAATATATTTTAAATAACTTGATCACGCCAACATTTATATGCGATATAATCTTCTTTACAAATCAAATAAATATAAAGTACTGGGTGCCCTAAAAATTTATTTGTGTAATTTTGACTAATGCATCTTAAAAGTGTTTGTAAAATGACACTAGAACTTTGTAATATTGGTTCTACAAAATGAGATATTCCTTTCCTAGCAATTTCGTTTTTTTTTACTATTAAGTTTGTTCTTCTTTCTATCCAAAGATAAAACACAATTAATATCAACTATAACATGTTAATGACATTGTACTTATCATCATCCGAAATTGGGAACAAAATTTAAGCAATAAAATTGTTTGGATTCACCAGTTACATCTCTTATGGTGAGTGACTATGTGTATACATTTTTAATATTTAAAAAATTCGCTTAAATTGCATTTGAAATTTTGTTTGGAGCAATAATGTCTGTTCTGAATTTAGTTATGTTTCTAATAATGAAAGAAAATCATATTAATAATAATGGATTATTAAAATATTATTTCCTTAGCTAAAAAACTTCCCCTATTCATACATTAACTTAGCATTCAACCTAAGGTAAGTTTTTTATTTAGCACCACGTCTTACTATCCGGTCGGCTTATACGCTTAAGTACTAATTACTCTAATGGCTTAGGAAATAGTAAGGTTGAATTTAGAGGAAGTGAATCCGCATCTGCATAGAGGGAGAGTGGAAACCCATTTAGGTAAAACCACCCCTAGTTCACCCGACTGTGATTCGAATCTCGAACACCATGGTCGATAGTCAAGTTCAACATGAAAACCAACGCGTCAGCTAATTACGCCACCGACGTGGGTCTAAGGTACAATGAAAAAGAGGTTAAGCTTTAGTTATTAAATGTGTCAGCCAGCATTGGGCTGGAAGTACGAAGGAAAATATACAAAACGTTGATAACACTATTATTGTATCATACATTCAATTTCAGTTCTCAAATATCCAATATCTTAGCTCAGCCGGTAGAGTGTCTGTATGCTGAGCTAATGATCCCGAGTTCAAATCTTAGTATGGCAGAAAAATGTATCATTGGTGAAATGTGGGTTTCTCCTTTAAGAGTGATGAATTAGTGGCAGGGGGTGGCATGCTGTGTCTGTCTGTTCTAGATTTAAGTTAATTTATAAGTCTTGTGCTGATGTAATCAGTTGGTTCAAAGAGTGCACGTTAAATACCTCAAATAAATAAAATTAAAAACTAAATTTATTTGGAACACAGATACATTTCTTCGTGAGGTTTCTAAATTAATGATCGTACAATTTTTTTAATCACTGCTTTTTACTACCCGTTCAGTTTATAAGCTTATGTGCTAATTACGCTAATGGTTTTATATATGAGGAAGGTTATATTTATAGAAGTGTAACATAATTTTTGTGTAGGGAGAGTGTAAAACAGTTTTTGGAAAAAAAGACACTTCGTATATCAAAGCGAGATTCGAACCTTGATCTACCCGTCATCGGTAGTCTAGTCTACTTCAAGAGTAGCGTGTTAGACCATTCGGCCACTGATGCGACTTGTTTAAGGGTTAACAGGGATAATTAGGTTACTGCACTAGGTGTTTAACATCGGGGCAGATCAACTAATTCACTTAAAAATTGGATTTTAACCCAGATCTCAGTCAAAATAATTTAGTCTCCCGGCCAATGAAGCCCCGAAGCAAACTCAACGTGGTTAAGATTTTATTTAACAATAATTTTAATAAAGATTTCTAGGCTGTCATCATTATCAGCCTTATCGCCTGGTCCGACAATTCTAGTGTTTGAACTAATCGGTTAATTTAAATCAAAATTACTACACACCATACTGTTCAACCATTAGGCCTAAATTTTATAAATTTGAACTTTATGAATAGCAGATACAAGACAAATGTATATTAAAACTTATAAAAAAATGAATAAAAGCTAACCAAATATTTGAATGATATTGAAAGGTGTTTTCAGCTGTAAAAGAATGACAGCCAAAACCTAATATTTTTATCTTTTTCTTTCATTCCAATATACAATACACGAAATTTATGTAACAATTTAACCTGTTTTGTGCCAAAGAGTAAGCTTAAGCTTTTTAGCCACAGCAATATAAATTATCATTATTCTAATAAAGCATTTGAAAAGTTAGTAAGGTTTAGAATTTTTTTTTAAAATGTTTGTATTTAAATAGATCTGAACTTCATCCATTGATCACAGATCTGAGACATGTATATGAAGAAATAGTGGTTCTCAAATTATTTATTATTTTTTTTACTACAAATTAATTTAAATGATAACCCATTAACATATAAATGATCATTTACTAATAAGCTACACAATAAAAAAATTTTTATTTGTACTAAAATTATATAAAATATCATAGATAGTGAAACTATATTAAAAAACTATTATAAATAATTGTGTTGAAATTTGATTTATCATTATGTAGTATATAGGTCTCAGTAACGCTGTAGGCAGGATTACTAGTGATAATCTAGGCCGGGTGAGATGTGAACTGCTTTCCATATGCAATTATCACCATTGTTTTCTTCCTAGTCCCTCCCCACTCTGATAAGTGTGAATTTACTTTGAACATACTCCCTTATTTCTACCCCTTAGAGTAACCCGTAACTTTACTTTTCATTGGTAGATTCGTAGATCGGTGTTGAGAAAGATTAATAGAAAAGCCACAAATCATCTAGTATTAATATTTCTCCTTTACATGTAAATGGATAGTTAACTTTATATGTAAGCATATAACCCGAATGGATTAATAGACGCGGTGCTAAAAATTAGTTTATATAAAAATTGACCTAACTGTACGGTAGATGATAACCTTTTCTACGGAATATTAAGCCACAGATAAAAAAAGTCAAATAGGAATAATTATTCATATTCAAAATTAATTTATAACATTACTAAAATAGTTGCATACTATGGCTAACATTTATTTTACTATCTGGTATTAATGAAATTTAATTGAGGGGCAAATATATAATCTCTATATTTATTTTTGCTTAGGATATTTTAATAATTATAGTAAGATTATTATTTCCTTGCTTTTATGTCCGTATCATTCGATGGCATTTTGAAACTATACTAACTTAATTTCTCTAAGATCTTTAAAAAAAATATTGCTAATTGCTCTATTAAATTTTATATTCTTAATAAACTTAAATCCATTTATTTTTCAATAGAAATTCCCTTTTGGTTGTCATTATTTTTTTTTACTTAATGGTTGAAAAGCTAAATGAAATAGATAGACATTTGATATCATGGATAATATAGCTTTGTGCACCATGACCTACTACAAATTCTGTCTATTCGGATATTTACATTGATTGATACAGATAGAAATAGAAAGGTCGAATTAATATGAAATGTACCTGCATTTTAGTGGAGGGGTAAGTGTAAGCCACTTCAGAAGAACAACTTCAGTGTACTTGGTTGGGATTCAAGCTCAGGTTTACCTTGTAATTGATAAAAACAAGACAATACTGACGTCAATGTCTGCGTGCCCACCGATTCGGGTACTACCCTGTTGGTGGGTTATGTTACAATACTTTGTGTGCAAAGTTATGGTGACCATCTGGGGGCCACGACTGGGCTGCGTGGGGGGGGGGCGGGGGGGGGGGGGCGGGATGGGTCGAGTTGTGAACTGCCTAAGCTCTAGAATATTTCTTTAAATGTCAATCTTACATACACATTACTCATAGCAAACATGAAACATACTTAAATTTACTACAGTAGTGTAGAAAAAAAATATCCAAAATATATGGTTAAAGAAATATTGATAGAATGAAAATGACATTTATTAATTCATAGATGTAATTTAAAAATATTTAAACGTTAAGAATTAAAGTGTTTGATTAAAAATGGTCAAGAATTATATGGATATAGTTTTATTCCCTAACATTTATCCACGCGGTGCTAACTGGGAGCTGGGACTGTCGACATTAGAAGAGTTGTTTGAATAATAAATTTTTGCATTGGATTTAAGAAATTAGAGAGCACTATGTGCATGGCACATAGTTTAAATGAAGCTATTATAGGAAAAATACCGTGACACGTGGAATGAACTTAAGAATGGCAGGTGGGCCTAAAAAAACAGTGTTCCATTTGGTTCTCTTGGGGCTGATGAAGCTCTGAAGAAAGAGAAAGTTCGTATGAGTGTTTCTGGGGTTGTGTTATAGGAACTACCCAAAATGCACCAACATTCACAAAATTCTTTTTAATATCTCCAGAACTAGCTAAAATTTATTCTGAGGACCTAGGCATGACACATTGTGTGGAGAGGGAAAGGAAGATTCATCACAAATTTTCTAATTAGCCTACACTTCAAACCATTATCCACAAAATGTCACAACTTTGGTGAAATTTTTTTGCAACATCAAAAAACCTTTTAATTATAAGAAGAATGACTTGGTTATTCTTGTTAGCATGATTTTTGCATCTTCTGAAGTTGTCCACGATGTTTGTACCATGCCATTTATTGGTCTAGAGCAATATAAGAAGTTTGTTCATGATTGTATTGTAGATAGGAATGTTACATTTTTGAACCCATCTAAACAAAGTAAGTTGAAGCTATGGAAGTCAACATCAAATAAGGTAAAATTAGAAAACAAATAGGGTTTGGTAGAAATGAAAGAATATTGGAAACTGTTCGACCGTTTAGATGTTCTGTGTCGATCACGACCAGAAATAAATATGAAAGACTGTATTAGCACGTACGGATTATAGGTAGTAATTTTATCTTTGTTTGCTAGAAATGGGAGCATGAATAACACTCAGTTATTGCATCATTTATAAGATTTTGTAACTAATGAATCAATCCAAGAAACTGGAGTGAGATAATACTTATTACAGCTTTTTACTTCAGCTTCTGTATTAACAATTAAAATTGTGGATGGGATAGCAGGAGTCAATTATATGTAGGAAAGTGTTTTAAAATTATGTTGGTTTTTAAGAACGGCACGTTGTGTTTGATACTTATTTAGAAAATTCTCTAAAAATTGCAATAAGAAATAAAGATTTGCAAGGAAAGACACCTAATCAATATAGGATTGAAGCCAATACAGATATCAAAACAGTATCTATCCCGACCAGCCTCAGTGGCGTAGTTGGCTAAAGCGCTAGTTTCGTGTTGAGCCAGACAGCAAAGGACGGGGATATATATCAAGGTTCAAATCTCGTTCGGGTGAACTGGGGTGGATTTCCTAATTGGTTTTCCACTCTACCTCTACGCAAATGCGGGTTCAATTCCTATATATCCAACCTTACCAATTCCTAGCCCATTAGCGTAATTAATACTTAATCGTATAACCCGAATAGGTAGTAAGACGCAGTGCTAAGTAATAAATAATAATAAAGAATCTACCACTAAATAAATTTATTTCACATGCTATGACTAAATATGCTATGATGGAGTTCTTCAGTAAAATGCTCATTAAGCTGGCTGCAATGTTAAAGATTAATCCGGTGGTCTCATTTCGCAATACTCCTGAAGCAAACCAAAATTTGTGTTAATGATTTAATGAGTTCCCTTGAAGAAGAAGAAGAAGAAGAAGAAGAAGAAGAAGAAGAGAAGAAGAAGAAGAAGAGGAATAAGAAGAAGAAAACACGAAAATGATTCTCCTTGCACTTCATGCAACCTAAAGAGGAGCTAATTCCTTAAAAATAATTCTCCGTTTATTGACGTTCTGGTATTAATGATAAATAGATGTTCGCAACTACTCAAATACACAGCCTTTGTGCTAACAGGGGTGAAATAACGTGAGTTTCTCTAGATAAAATGTATAGTGCTCTTGCAGCGCAATATACGGCAGAATTGCCAGGTATGCATGGAATTTCTGGAGCCGACATCACAGGTTCATTTTCTGACAAGTTTAAGACAAATTTATGGAATGTATTTATGGCTGCTGAAGCCAATATACTGAAGGCCCTGTCATCATTAGGAAAAACGTAAACTATTGATGAAGAAACATTTCGTTTCTTTGGTGTGTGTATGCTCAGTATATCTGTGGCCAACTATTGCAACACCATTTTTTTTTCAAGTAAACAAGCAGGCATAAATCTCTTATATGCCACCAGCACAAGATGAAGAAGAATTTCTTATAATTTCTCAGGTTATGGTGTGGCATGAAAAGAGCTTGAAAATCCATGTCTTTCATCAGTGATCTGGTTAGGATAGAGAAAGGTAAATCATAGGTACGAACCGGTAGCTTGTAGTCTTCCTTGTGGCCCTCCACAACTACATAGTTCAGGGCTATGCTCTTGTGGTTCATAAAAATGTGCTCCTCCCTGGAAGTATTTTACAAATCGGCTGCCATAAATAGAGCTGTTTAGTTATTCTTCAGGTGAAGACAAAATATGTAACAACGTGAGATGATTTTAGGAAGATTTGATTGATTATGACTTGGAAGATGAACTAGAAGATGTGTAGGAGTAAATGTTCGTATTTCTTACGCTCTATAAATATTATACTTTCAGATAATTTTGTTTAGATGTAGGCATACGTTCCGGAATAAATTGATGTATGTATTATTGTCATCATCATTTAGATAAAATTTTGAGCATATTATCTAAGCCCTCATAAGTTTTTATATGAATGTGAAGTCCTTAGTCACTCTTCCATTGTTGTAAATAGAAGATTCTCCCCACAATATTTGATTTCACCAGACATATGGTTTAATGATTATTTTTATAATATTTTTGATTACTACACCAATGTGATTTCTATTATGTAAATATTTATTTGTTCCTGCAAATATTCTAATAAATCTATTTATATTTCTTTTTTCTTATGAGTAATAAACGTTAAAACTTGATATTAAAACTGATATTCTTTATTTTATGGAGTTCACCGTTTTTCTCCTTCCCACACCCCCACGTAGCTCAGTCGTGACCCCTAGATGGCCAACATCACTTTTATGGCTCTCCCCTCGATAAAAATGACCGCATTCAGTATATTCAATCATTTAATTGGACACGGAATGTAAAAATCTCCTCTCATTTCTTTACCTTCCAGTTAGGTTTACTCCTGTTAGCGAGATCAGCATCCTTCTCCTGTTCAGTCTGCCAGTCATTCCGCTCGCCTCTCTCAGCGGCCGAATGTTTGGCATCCCTTCCTTCTTGAGGACTTCCTCCGTGCCATATCTCTACCTCTTCCTTTGTCTTCCTCTTGGTATCTTCCCTCCAGGCTCACCTTCTCCTATGCTGCACATCAACTGTTTCTCCCTCCATACTCTTAAAATGTCATATTCATCTCAGCTGGGCAGCCTCTAATTTCTTCAATACTGGTATCACTCTAATTTCTCTCAGATATTTTCATTTCTAGCTCTATCTCTCCTCGTCTTTCCCACTATGACTCGTAGATATCTTATCTTCACTGCCTTTATTCTGCTCCTGCCCTTTGTTAAAACCCAGCATTCTTCTCAATACATAAAGGTGGGTGTCAGAATTGTATTAATGTGTACTTCCTTTATATTTTCAGGAACATATTTGTCTTTTAGCAAAGGCTATAGTGCCCCTACATTTTGGCCAAATATCACCAATCTTTCATTTATATCATCTACATTTCCTCCCTTAGATGACACCACGCAAGCAAGATATTTACGTTTTTCAATCTTTTTGGCTCGTTCCACTAATCCAAATATTCATATATTTCTCCCTCCTGCCCACCTTCGTTGTATCTGTCTTTCCTATGTCTTTCCTATGTCTATCCTCATCCCAGCTTCTTCAAAACATGAGTTCCACTCATCTAGTGCCATCTCCGTGCCCTCTTTGCTGAAATTCCAGTATACAATATCATTTGCATAGACCATTAACTGTCCTGGCTCTCCAATATTTATTCTTGTTTTAAACTTCCTCATTATACAGTCCATGTACGCTATAAAGAGCAACGGAGACATAACATTCCTTGTTTCCCACCTGAAACCACCTCGAACCAGTTTGCACACTACATTTACACGGATTATAGATGCTGATTATAGCTCTCTTCAATTTTCCTGTCACATTATATTTCGTCTTCAGATATGACCACACTCTTTTCCCAAGAATAAAGTCAAACTTCTTCTCCAGATCTATCATTGACACATATATATCCTTATCATACTCCCATGCCTTTTCCACGATAATTATGATAGAAAATATCAAATCAGTTGTTCCTCTGTCTTTTTCAAAAACCGTGTTGTTCCTCCCCTAGTCTCGGCTCAGTGAGTTATCTGTCTCGCTTCTTGAAGATTCTATCATAGAATTTAGCTACGCCATTAATTAGCAATTTACCCTGATAATTCTCATATTTTTCAGAGTCTCCTATGTTCTTGTATATAGGAACTATAAGGGTCTTACCCCATTATTCTGGTAGTTTACCTTCTTTCCATGCCTTGTTGAATATGATCAGCAAATTTTCCTTCAGTGCGTCACCACCTTCCTTTATGAGTTCAATTTGGATCTGATCTGTTCCCGCTGCCTTCCCATTTTTCATGCGTTTAAATGCCACCTCCATATCCGACCCCGTAATCTCGTCTCCAATCAACATTATCCTTTCTTACTTCTCTTATATGTTCCTCACCCTCTGTATTCACCAACTCCCTACAGTATTCTGACCACACAGCATTGATTTAACCTGGTGTGGTGATCACATTTCCCTCTTTATCTGTGATGTTTACTTGCTTATTTGTTAACTTTCTATAACATGATTTGACCATACTATACAAGAGCTTTGTATTTTTTTTAACGTCAATCTCCAAATTTTATCCTAGTTCTCTTTCAACTCTCAATTTAAAAATCTATCTTAAGAAAATTCATTTTATTTATATATATATTTCATGACAAATAATCACTGAAAATTATTTTTCTTCCATAGTTTGATTTTATAAATAATGAGAGTAGCACATTTAAGCTACAATGTTTAAGTACTCTTAGATAAAAAGTATTTAATCAATATTTATATAAATAGTATTGCTATACCAACTTCCAGTTTATTTGTACAATTTAACTGGTTCTAGCTACAGGCTATATTAATATTCTCTTTACTTTAAATATTTTTTATATTAAAAGTCATCCTTAGGTTAAACAATGAACTCATTTTTTCAAAATTCGCTTTAATAAATATGTCACTAAATGCATACCATTGTATAAAGAAGGTGATTTAAAAAAAAGACTTACTTTTTAAATAAACATTATAATTAGAGGCTTAAATATGTATTCCATTTCTAATTATAAAGTTTCTGCTACGCTAATATGTGTTTAATGGGAGGTATATGTATACATTTATCGTTTAAGATTTATCTCTGAATATATAAAAAGATAGATGATCTGTGACTAAAAGCATAACCTAATTTGTTTTTTGAAGTTATCATACCACAGTTAAAATGATAATATTCCAGTATATTCTAGTGATTTAAATTTAAATTTAAATTTAAATCGTCTCACATCTCTAATGATAAATTAGTTATAATTCTGAGTAGGGACTGATACTGGAAATCTCATTTTTATAAGAAATTTCTAGGCCATTTTCAAATACAATTTCTATTTAGATTAAAATAGCTAATTGTAAATATAATTTTCCCAAATTGACCACACGCTTATGACAGAAAAATAATACAAATTTTGAAAAAATATCTGGGCACTATTGATTATTGGTTTTAAGTACGGTACTCTTTCAAATGACAATTTTTATCTTTTTATTTACATGCGGTGATAAACATCTTTCAAATAATCAAATAATTACTCAAAGAAATAACCCACATGTGTACAATTTAATAATAAAAATTAATTTCTAACTGCTCTCTTTATCTTTCACTACCCACAAAGTCAGATAAAAAAAATCCAAGTAATACTATATCATTACGTTTTCAGTATATATATAATATATATATAATATATATAATATATATTATATATTATATATATATAATATATATAATATATATTATATATATATAATATATATTATATATATTATATATAT